>JANIJG010020611.1:0-13134 GCA_024611175.1 Megaceryle torquata
TCCTCCTTTCTACCCTTTTTGAATACAGGTGTAACATGTCCCTTCTTCCAATCACTAGGGACTTCACCTGACTGCCATGGCTTCTCAAATATTGTTGAGAGTCGCTTGGTGACTACATCTGCCAGTTCACTCAGAACTCTGGCATGCAACTCATCAGGCCCCATAGACTTATGTATGTTCAGGTTCCTTGGGAGGTCACAAACCTGATTTTCACATACAGTGGGAGTGACTTCACCACCTTGATTCCTGACTTTTGGTTTTTTGACTTGGGAGGTGTTGGAAGAGAGGTTGCCAGTAAAGACTGAGGAAAAATAGTCTTTGAGAACCTCAGCCTTCTCTTCATCCACTGTCACTATCAGTGCTTAAGATACATATATAGGTCCACTTGTATCTTTTATTGGTTAATAGAATTCCATAGAGGAACCTAAAACTTTACAGTGCACTGATCTCCACAATCCCTGCCAAGAAACGGAGTTGTGTGGCTCCCTTTACCTTCGGCTACTTTTGATTTCCCAGCATTTCAGAATTCAAACTGCCAAAGCAGTAGCAGTTATTGTTTATCAATGACAGAGAAATTACGGCAAGTTTGAAAGTAAATTTCAGACTGAAATCAAAACAAAATACTTTCTCAACTCCACCACTACTCTACACATTTTGCATACAGAGGCTCTCCAGCTACTTTGCTTTCCTTTTTGGGAGGCATAAACAAGCATTCTACCTACAGGTGGGAAAAATAGCTGCTTATTAAGTCAGTACATGCAGTCAATATATTTGCCCTATTACTTTCAAAAAACCCACAGATAACAACATTGATTTTTTCTGCATACTGTAAAAGAAAAAAAAATATTAGGGAGAAGACTGAAAAATTAACTACTGAATATACATAATGTCAGTATTTACAAATATTGGCACATCTTTAAGAAAACATAGATTAAGAAAAATTAAAAATCTGCATTTCCACTGAAATACTTCAGACATATTCACACAAGTTAATTGACACTCTCAAAAAAAAAAAACCCCAAAAAAACAGACCACCAAAAAACTCAAATCCTCTTCAGATCAGAAAGATGTAACATGGAATCTCCCACCATATCTAACTACCTTTGCGTTAATGTGGACCCAGCTCCTGCTGCACTGGATGCTGAAGCTGATGAATCAGAGCATGGACTTCTAAACTCTTTTTCAGCCTGGTCTTCTTTCTCTCTTTCACGAGCCTCTGAATGTGAAGAGCACAAAAATGACAATCAAAACTTGTAGAAAATAATAGAATTAGAGGCTTGCTGGGAACAGTAAAACAATTTTCTTCATTTTTAAATGTATATGAGATATTTGAAAATGTAACAGCAAATAAAGGATTTCAACTGAAAATAATTACTTTTCCATATAAATGAAATTACCTTTGCTACTGCAATGATCACACAGAGAACCAAACTGCCACATGAAAAATGCAAACATGGAACTAAGTAGATAAATATTTACAGGTGTAAAAAAGTGAACTCTAAATATAATTTATGGAAAATAAATTGAAAGACATGTTTGTATTGTGTTTGTTCCCACTTCACTTGGTGAAAAAGAATCCCCATGGAACAGTGCAACAAAATCAAAACAAATAGAACCTTGCATTTCAAAGTATAAATAAGAATGGTGGGATTATGACAGGATACCAGCTACAGTATTTCTAAAACCACTCAAATAACTTCAATTAAGCAGATAAAAGTTACTTTCTCTCTATACAAGAAACAGTACTTCTTTTTTTTTCCCTCTTTCTTAAAAAACTAAGAAGTAAAACAAGTTTTGCAGCAAAGCTATAAAACTTTTTCCTCTGAAAAGAAACACAAACACTTGCAAGACACAGAACCAGAAAAAAAATATATTTTCTGTCAGTTCTTTCTATCCACAGTTTGGGTAGTGTAGCAGACACCTCCAAAAGTTACCATAGCTACTGTATTGCAAGAAATTGGAAAATAAAATGTTTACATTACCTTAGCCCCACAAAAAGCTGTAAAACATATACCTTTTTGATTACTGTATTCTGAAGACCAAAACTGGTTTCTAAGTTAAACAGTTGAATTACATACAAAGCTTTGTGATTTTTGGTAAAATTAATAACTTTATAAACAATAAAATGTGTTGTGCTTCCTTCTTGGGTAAAAGCCTAGAAACCTTATGGGGAGGGACACATTCCAGATGCTGTTCAAGATGCCTTGATTTAAAAACACATTATGTTTCTGTAATCACTTACTGGATTTCCCTCAAATTAAAACATGGTGTAAGGAAATGATCTCTCATAAGGAATGAGAACTCAACCTGAACCAGTATTAAATGTGAAAAGGTTACCAACACAGAAACACATTATTGTGCTTAGATTCAGACAACATAAAAAAAAAAATGTCCAAATCAAGTGCTGGAATCCCTTCTATGCTTTGAGTTTCACAGCATCTTAAAGTCCACAAAGACAATGAGTTCCCACAGAGGTCTGTTCTTGGGATTCCGTATAGAACCAAAAAAACCAACATTATAATTATCTCATTTTTTCATATAGAATTGCTTTCTTCATGATAAGGTGCTTCGAGTCTACTAAATTCATAAACAGCAACAATTTGGGAGATTAGATTAAGTGTAATCTAGGACAGAAACTGCTCAACAATGAGGACATCACATTAAAAATAAAAAACAAAAACAAACCCCACACATTTCTGCACAAACTGTCCACGTGAATGTAGAAAGAATGGACATTTTTGGGTTGGAAAAGAGATTTCTACAAGATAAAAGAGGGGCTCCCAAGGACCTTCTTTGGAATGATATTTGCTTGGATACAGCAGAAGGTGCAATTTTCTCCATCTCCCACTCTAAAACCACCCTCTCAAAAACTTACCCACTCCCAGCACAGCAGAAGACAGATAAATTTGTGGGCTTCTACAGAATCTGCTGTTTAGTATAAGACACACACTTCTTGCTATTCTGTTCTTTTTAAGACTAAAGCTGTCCATACCAACTTTCCTTCTAAAATAAACACACAGCTAAATAAAGGTCTTAATCTGTAAACTGTGTCTCCCAACAGGATCCTTGCAGAGGCACACTGTTCATACTCAGACACCACAAAGAAATTAGTGACTTTCATATTTACCAAGCCCCAGGTCATTTCGGACTGTCTTCCTTGAACAATGCTGCATCTGCTATTTGTTCTTTAGCCAATCGGAGACACTTTAAACACAACCCCAAGGCAGAAAAACAAAACACGTTTTAAAATACGTTAGCTGACTACACCCGCACTTCTTACCCAACACCTTCCTGCTCCTCTCCACTGCAGTTCTCCTCGTTTGCTCAAACATGGCTTCGAGGTCGAAAGTCCGAGCTTTCTTCCCTGAAAATGAAGAAAAAAGGCGCTAGAAAACAGGAACACAGGAACAGCGGCAGCTCCAGGCCGGGGGATGAGAGGAAGGAGGATGATGACAGGCACGATCGCTTCGCTTCCATCTCCAACCGCCAGCCTCCCTAGGGCTCCCCGCCGAGGGCCGCCGGCCCCAAGCAATCGCCCCCTGCGCCCCTCAGGAGGACACCCGTGGCCCCCCGGCCCGCAAAGCAACCTACCGAAGCCGGAGAAACCCATGGTGGCCGCCAGCTCAGGGTCAGGTCCCCCCAGCATCTCAGCGTCTGCAAACAGAAACGAAAGAAAACCACAGGTGTTAGCCGGGGGCGCAGGGTAGACTCGGCCTGGCCGGACCGGGCCGGGCCGGACCGGGCCTGTCCCACCCCGCCTCTTACCGCCCTCCGCTGCCGGCTCCATGCTGCGGCTACCCCGGAACCACAACAGGCGCCCGCCGGAAGTGCCCCGGGATTCCCGCCCGTTCGCGGAGTGGGTCCTAGGCCCGTCCCGGCTGCACACGAAGGATCTCCCTTTGAGTAGGGACGCCCCCTCAAGGTTAGTCTTTGAGGCTGAGACACGTCCTGACATAACAGGTAGCTGATTAATAGCAAGCCAAACTTTGAAATCCTAGCTAAGTGATACAAAGGACTGATTGTGCATATAGAATCCTCTAGAGATAAGCTGTTGATCAAGTCTGGGACTGGGAGGGAAACCGGCCACTCCTAGATTCCTCTCTGAGAAGCTCAGAATGCAAGGAGGTCCTTACTTAACCTCATGATTCAATGAGAGAGTGTCTCTGACAGTTTTGTCTGACAGTGCCCTCTATGCAGTAAATAATTAAAGGTACTTTGCACCAAATCTTGTCACATTTACCACGGTCATATTTACCCCTGAACTTTGTTGTATATCAACAAAGTATATAGTTGCTTCCTTCTTATGAACAAAGTGCATGACTCCATCTGCAACACATTCCTGCACTGAGCGCCTAGAACTGCACAGAGTACAGAAGGTCTGGACATACCAGTGACCTCCCTCAACCAGCTGCCTATGCTGTGATTAACACAGGACACAGTTGCCCCTTTTGGCTACCAGGGCACACTGCTGACACATTCAACTTGCCATCAATCCAAACCCACAGATTGCAGAGTGGCTCTCCAGCATTTTGGCCTCCAATTTTTACATATACGCAGTATCAGTCTGTCCCAGATGGAGAATCCCACACTTAGTCTTGTAAACTTTCATGTGGTTGGTGATTGCCCAGCTCTATCCAGACTTTTTTCAGGCTCTCTAACCTTGAGTCCACATCTCCTCCTAGTTTAGTATCACTGGCAAACTTTACATGCATTCAATTCCTGCATCCACATTATTTATAAAAACATCAAAGAATAATAGCCCTAAAACTGCGCCCCAGAGAACCATGATGGTGACTGTCCACCAGCTTCTCAATCTTGAGACAATACAGGGAGAACTTCATACTTTGTCATGTAAACACTCCCAGGTTTGGGGTTTAATTTGAGGTTCTCCATTTGGAGAGTGGGGAGGGAGAGATTTTCTCTTGTGCAAAGTGCCTCTCCCATATAGATTAAGCTTTCCAGGTTTGCTTGGCTTTCCAGAAGCAGAATCAGTGCAGTCAAGACAGCAAACATGATTTTACAAAACCATCCCCTTCCCTTAAGTCCAAGTTTCACCCAGCCCAAAGATTTCTCTTCTTACAGAAGACACATCATTTAACACAGGGACTCAATCTTGTTAAGAACAACCTGCTATGTTAATGTGACATCACAAATGCTGGAAAAATAGCAGCCACATCAGGTCAACATAGTGTAAAGGCAACTTACTCTGCTTCCACACACTAGCTCCAAAGTGATGTATTGTGCATACTTCTGGAGTGCCCTCACTGTTTTGGGCTTACATCTCTACGCACAAAAACAGCGTACATGTAACTCTGACATATGCAGTCTTGCCACACACTTATGTTGTGCTTGCAGCAGAAAGTATCTTTGACCGGGCTGCCCCGGGGGTCCCCGAAGAGATACGGTGACAGCCGAGGGTGATGCACTACTGAGAAACCACTTCCAGCGGCTGTCCTCGGGGCCTTCTTGTTCTGTTGAAGGCCATCCCAACAGACTACGACTGACTCTCGAGCAGCCCACAGGGACAGCACAGCAGCTACAGGACTCCTCTGTGAGGCAGCACACCCCGCCCAACGACAACAGCTGCTCTTCAGCAGTGCGTGGCCCTACCCCAATCAGTAATGGTCGGCCCCTCCTACTGGGATACACTTTTCGGTCTGGTCTGGCCCCGCCCCTCCCTTTCCTTTTTCCGCCGCCGGAAGTGGTCGGCGGTGTGGTGGATTTGTGTCACACGCGCGAGGCCTGCTGGGATTTGGCGGGTGGTGGAGTGGTGTCTGTACAGCGCGCGTTTTTGGGCTGTAGGCGAAGACGCGCACCGGTTCCGACCGCGGCCCCGGCCCTAACCTCGCTTCGCTATGCCTGCTGCCATGAGCCCTGCGGTACCTACTGCGCAGGAGGTGCTGGAGAACGCGGGCCGGATCATTGACCGGCAGATCCAGGATGACCGCTGCTACCCGGACCTGTCCGAGTTGCTGACCGTGCCGGCACCTGGTAAGAAACCCTCGTTGCCGCTCTGTCTCCGGTTCTAGTTGTCTCAGCTCCACTGGGGCTCCCGACTCGCCACGGTCTCCTGCAGGGCGATCTTGACCGGTACTGCTGGCCGGCCACGCGTGAGGGTCCTCAGCGGGCAGCTAGCTGGGCGCGACCGTCTGCCCTTGGTGGTTACCAGCATTGTGAGGCCGCGGGTTCAGTGGTTGCCAGCCCTGTGTTCTCAGGGCTAAGTCTGACGGCGTGTCCGCTTGAGGGTGGTGGGATATGCCTGGACTGGACACTCCAGGGTGGGGGTGAAAACTCTGGCTGCAGGATTTCCCCATGATAGGGGGAGCACTGCCGGAGGAATGGGCTTGGGTTGGCTCTTCTCCCCTGTCTCCTCCAAAAAGATGAAGAAAATGGTCCTTGTTCTCTATTCTGTCTACTGGGAAGTCCCTTGCAGAATGCTCCTAGAGTCATTAAGTGCCCAGCACCACCCCTATGTAAAAAGCAGCCTGAAAATCTTTCTTAAGCTTCTCCGAGTGACTTTCATTTGCCCCTAGCTCTCTGTCACGTGTAGGTATGATGTAAGATATCTCTTTTTAAACAGTTGTTTTGTTTTCTTTAAAACGTTGAGAGAGCATTTCCTACTTCATCATTGCCTATTGACCTGTAAAGTGGGCTGTGGAGAGGCACTTTAGAGTTGTAGCTGACCTAAGTAATATATATCCAGGGTGTATCAGGATATAAGCAGAGTATCTGTTTTCTGTTTTGGTGCCACGTAATGGGCATGGCCAAAGTGTAATTGCCCTAGCAGCATCATGGATACACCATCACATAAAACACCCACATGCACCTGTGATTTTAACTTAATGATGGGAATGCAAATCAGCTTTTCTAGGTGAAGGAATATGCTCCTTGCTTGTTCATATGGCATATTTAATGTCTGGCCATATGATAAAAAAAGAGAGGATCGGAAAAAAAAATGTGGTAAAGTATAGGCTGGGGTCTAGGTGAGTTACTGTAAGAGTTTGTTTGCAATCTGTTTGCTCATGTCTGCTTATAGATTTAGATTTATTGCTTTTGGTCCTGCTTCTGCTGAAACCTTTGTTCACACATATCTTCTGCGTAGCGTTATTTAGAAGATTAAATTTTCTGTAATATCAAGATTTTTTTTTTGTGCACATAGACTGAGAGCATTTGAGTTAAAATGGGAAGTGACTGTCTAATTTTGATTTCACAAATTAGGAAGCAGTCAGGTAGAGAAAGAGAATATAAATATTTTTGTGTAAATTTATGGTTCCTTATATGAGGCCTGGTCTTTTGTTGTTGTTCTTACTTGCAGGTAGCCCTACTGTTTCAGGTATGTCAGATATGGATTATCCTTTGCAAGGGCCAGGCTTGCTGTCAATACCTAATCTTCCAGAGATCAGCTCAGTCCGCAGAGTCCCACTTCCCCCAGAGCTAGTGGAGCAGTTTGGACGTATCCTTATGAAAAATGATGCATTAGGTTGTGTAAGTAATAACAGACATTTTTCTTCTGCAATCTTCTTTTCTGGTCTTTCTGTCAGACTTCCACTATTGAACTTTTGATATTGTTCATGTTCCCCTCAATAATGGTCCAAATGTTAACAAGGTCCATTTATGTAGAGTTGCTGGTGGAATTAGTTTCTGTAAGAAGAACTTTCAGGGTTTATGGTGCAAAGTTTGTGTACTACTGTATCTAAAGTAATATTAAATTTAAGTGTTCCAAAGGGGATTTTGCCTTTGCTAGCTGATATGCATTTAGTCCTTACATCAGCAGTGATTCAGATATGCAGTGCAATTGTATGATGGGAGTATTTCCAGAAATCAGCAGAGCTTGGCTGACCATTGACAGTGACATCTTTATGTGGAACTATGAAGATGGGTATGTATTTCTGATGATATTTTATTGCTATGATACTGGAATTAAGCAATTGTGCTGGTGGGAGATTGTTTACTGGTAGCACAGAGTGTTACCAATAGAGGTGTGCTCTTCATTTTAACTTGATTTCTTTTTGTTTTTACTAAAACTTTTGAGTAAGAAGTGTTTAAGGATTTTTAAGAGTTGGTAACATTTCTGCCAAATCACCTAGAGATGAAAGAATGGAAAATGCATTTGCTTATGGTTAGACATAGCTAATATACTAAAATTATTGATGTATTTATGCTAGGGCTTTGCTGATGCCAGAAAAAGTAGAAAAAAAATTTACCTAAGCTTTCCTAACTTTTCTAAGTAGATTTTGTAAGTGATGCATGTACAATGGCCAGTCATTCTTACAATGATAAGACACCATTAGTAATTTGAAATACCCCGATTGAAGGTCTGCCTAGCTTATTAAAGGATGCATAAAACTGTAAATAATTTAATTCTATTTTAAAATGGCAATAATATGTTTATAATTTGCAGGCTTGCCTATACAGTAAGAATTCTTTTAGTAAGAATTGCTTTATGCATATTGTTGCATTTCCTAATAAGTTCACATTGTGGCTCACATGGCTCCTACCCGTACATTTACATTGTGTCACAGTATATGAAATACATTCCACAAATAAAACAGCATTGCATGGTGTTAATCATAAGGTGCTGGGGAGGACATCTGGAATTCCTGCTTTAGATAATTTTCACTTTCGGGCAGGAGGGGGTGGGGAATAATCACAAGTTCCTCCCTTTTGTTGTTAATCAGTATTGCAGATCCCACATTGTCTAATTCAGAGTAAACTGTCCAAAAATATAAAATAACTGCAGTTAGGTTTCAGGTTTGAAACTTGGCTATAGAAACTCCAAGCAGCCCTAATAACAGTCTGTGAAACTTCTCTGTCATTTCATTCTATTAGACCTGCTTTCACCAAAAGCAAGAAGTGTACATGGCTTCAGATTGTTATAATGAGTATTAGTCATTTTTTAAACGTACAGAATCTGATTTTATTTACTTCACTATACTGCTTGAAAGTTTTTTTCAGTTTATTTTTCTTGTTTTGTTTGTTTTTGTTTGTTTCTTGTTTGTCAACAGAGGAGATCTGGCTTATTTTGATGGCCTTAGTGAAACTGTTCTTGCAGTGGGTCTTGTAAAGCCAAAGGGAGGTAAGGAATATGTGACAGTCACTAGAATTGGGCAGTTAACTGATCATCTATATACATGTTTTAAATATATCTGTAAAAAAAAATCTGTTTTGTATATGTCTATATATGTGTACACAAGGTATGTCAGTTTCATTTCTAGAAGCATGAAATTAATCACCAAGCAAAACTAATGTATAGCTTAACAATAATTTACACTGATAAGCTTGATTATTTAGTTTTTTATCACGTTGTACTGTAACATTTTTTGTTTGTAAATTTACACATTCAAGCACTCACTTCCATGAGATCCTGGAAGTTCCTAGCCCTCTCGGGTATTTTAGTAGCTATTGCTTAATTACCTTTGAAGCCAAAGCTGAACTGGCATAGATAGGATTGAATTTAAAAGAAGCATGTTTGCAAGAAAAATGTAATTTTAAAGTTCCTGTGTTTCACGAACTGGAAAGCAAATTCCTGACTGATACTCCTTTCTAATTAGTGTTTCACAGACCCTTATATATAACTGTTCTCTCTAATCAGTCAATTAGTGACTTTCTAGTGGATACATAGGGACACATCATTGTGACCCGAGAGGCTGACTATAGACTGAAATGTTATTTTCTCCCCTTCTTTAGGTATCTTCCAGCCTCATGTACGACACTTACTTGTTCTGGCTACTGCTGTGGATATTGTGATTTTAGGGCTAAGTTGTGCTAATATACCAGCAGGTAATTCTCTCATCTACTCCTATATTCAGTTGTGCATTAACAAGTATACATACCTGTTTTATTGGTAGCCATCAAAAAAACCAAAACCCCCCAAAACAAACAAACAAAAAAACCCCACAAAAACAAACAAACAACCCCCCAGACAATATCATCTGCTAAGCACCTTGCTAGTTTTTAATTCATGTTACAGACAGGGGGAAATAATTTTTATGATGTGTGCACTTGTTCCATCCTGGTGTCTCATAGTAGTATTGAGTAGTATTATTCACCTGTTTATCATAAAAAGAGCTGTTGAAACAGGTACTCCTTTTTATTAAACAGCATGCTGGAGTGGAAGAGAAGAGATAGCATGAATCTTGAAACTGGCATATACAATTCATTAACCTGCTTGGCATTTGTATCCCAACCACAGAAACTGAGAACATGATACCGATTTTTTTTTTTTTTTTAGCCATATATATTAATAAAGATGTACTGAATTGTTTGGAGAAAGTGAAAGGATTATGGTCTTTTCCTCGATTCTTACATTATCTTGATATAAAAGAGAAAAAAAGGTAGAAATCTGTGGTTTAGACATTGCGATTTAGAGGAGGTGGCATTGTACAGAATTGAAAAACATGAAAAACATTCAATTTCCTTCCTTGTAAGCTTAAACAGAGATGTTATTTTCTTTAAAAACAGAAGATTTGTTACTCTGCAGTTCACTTTGCAGAATAGCTATTATAGAATGTGTTGAGTATTTATGAAAATCGCTGCAATTTTTCCTGTTTTCCAAAATGCTTCTTGTCATAGACCTATAATATTTACTAGAAAAACTTTGAGGTTTTTTTTTATTTAAGGTACTGGATCACTCAATGACAGTATGTCTGGTGGAATGCAGCTGCTACCAGATCCCCTCTACTCACTCCCCACTGACAATACATATATTCTGGCAATAACATCCACTGATAATGGACGTATATTTTTGGCTGGAAAAGATGGCTGCTTATATGAAGTAGCATACCAGGTGACTATAAGTTTTACACATAGACATTTTTCACTGTGTTATGGTTCTAGGACATAGGTACTAAGAGTTCAAAAACATGTCAGGTTTGCTTTTTTTTTTTTTTTTTTTGTCCATAGTTATGTTGCACAGCTTGGTTGCACAACAGTTCTGACATCTTAGTGTAGAAGCATTTTCTCTGAAGAACTATTAACTATGTGATGAATAGCAATGCAGCTTTGATTAACTTCAAAAATAAAATTGTGACATCATGTACCCTTTTTTAATGTAAAATCTTCCCTTCAATGATCACCTGTTTCTTTCAATTGAATAATACATCTTCAATTAAATCAATGGTGTTAGACTTTATTTGTTTTCATAATTGTCCTATTAATGACTTTTAAAATGTAACTACTAGTTAGGTTCTTGTTTTGTTTTGTTTGTTTTTTTTTTTTTCTCTAAGCATTGTATTTGTTTTAAATTGTAGGCTGAAGCAGGCTGGTTTAGCCAGCGCTGTAGGAAAATCAATCACTCAAAGAGTGCACTGTCTTTCCTTATTCCTTCATTGCTACAGTTCACATTCTCAGAGGATGGTAAGTACTGATCGTAGAGTTACCAAGTAATTTAATGTAACCTTTTCAATAATGCTGTCAAGAAGTTGGACTAAATAGTTTCCACATTCAAAGCATTTAGTTACTGTTACAGTAAAACTTGTAGTTACTGATGATAATAAAAATCAGGTTACTTGTTTGTGTGTCTAGTTCAGGATAGAGATACCAAAGCCTGGAAAGTTTGACATTTATGACCAAAGATAGTAGTCTGTCATGCAAAATTAATATGTACTTAGTGGGATCACTGCAAACAGAATCTAAATGATTAATTTTACCCTGTTTCACTGCTTAGTGAAAAATTAATTTAAAACTATTTCACTTTTTGGTTTGACTTTTTTTTAAATGTAGTTTACTAATAGTGTGAAATTTGATTGTTTTAAATAACTTCTGATAGGAGTCCTATCTGGCACTCCTGCAGTTTTTGTTAACTTACAATGAATTATTTTATAGATACCTTATCTTAAACTTGTTTTCACCAAACCAAATTGATTTGCTGGTTCTGCCTTTTTTCACTCCTCCCTAGATCCTGTAGTTCAAATCGCCATTGACAACTCTCGAAATATCTTATACACCCGCTCAGAAAAAGGAGTTCTGCAAGTATGTGACTTATAATAACTATTGGTTATGTTACTGATGTGTATATAACTTCTTAAGTTTTCCTTAGTACCTGGGACTTGTCAGTGAGTATGTCAGGATAGTATTCCAGTTTATATTTTTGTAATATTGTGTGCTGAAGACCTAAAGTACTTTCTTCTAAGGAAAGAGGAGCTTTTTGATCTTTCCCTCAACTATATGGAAACATGAGGGTGAAAGAAAAATAAAGTTTCAGTTGCTGCTTGATAGGTAAGGTTGTATGACTGAATTTAACCATAAATCACTAAACTGTATTATTGAATTGCAGGTTTATGATTTGGGACAAGATGGTCAAGGAATGACCCGGGTTACTTCTCTTTCACAAAACGCTATAGTTTCTGCTGCTGGGAGCATTGCCAGGTATATTTATGACGAGTATAATGTAAGAGGCTTCCTTTAAGGCAAACAGTTTCAAGCTATATTTTGAGGAACCTTGTTTGCTTATTTCTTTGGATGAAGTGTATTGGATTATTTTTTTGTTTTGCCTTTTTAGAACAATAGATCGTTCTGTATTTAAGCCTATTGTACAAATAGCAGTGATTGAAAATTCTGAATCCATAGACTGTCAACTACTAGCAATCACACATGCAGGTAAGAAAGCAATGCTAATTCTCCCCCTTTTAAACTCTTAAATGGCACCTACACAGATTAGCAGAATTGTGAATTGTTTATCTTTTGTTCAGGCATCCGTTTGTATTTTAGTACTTCACAATTTAAGCATCCAACAGCTCGTCCATCCATGTTAACCTTGGTTCACGTCCGTTTGCCACCTGGATTTTCAGCTGCTTCTAATGTGGAGAAGCCTGCAAAGGTTCACAGAGCTCTTTATAGCAAAGGTAAGCAGTGGAATATGACTCAGATGAGATTAAAAACCAAATTAAAAAAAAAAAAAAAAGTGTGAAATCACTATCACACTGTGTTTTTACTTTGGGGAGTTGTAAGCAGTGGGAGTAACAGAACTAAGTGTAGCTTTTTGACAACACTAAGCTAAATGGTGAAGTCAATACACCAGAGGGACAGGATGTCATCCAGAGGGACCTGGAGAAGTGGGCCTAGGTGAATGTTATGAGGCTCAACAAGACCAAGTGCAGGGTCCTGCACTTGGCTTGGAACAATCCTCATTATGAG
>JANIJG010020614.1:0-21686 GCA_024611175.1 Megaceryle torquata
CCCAGATTGCCGAGAGGAAGGAGACCCAGCTGCTGAGCTGTGCTCCAGATCCCTGTGCCCAGGGCACAGGAGGACACGAGCTGGGCTGTGTCTCACTGTTCACACTGAGCTGAGTTCCTTCACAGCGCCTGCACCAGCGGGTGCCACCCCACTTGCCATGTTGGTCTCCCCTGCTCACACGTGTGCCAGAGGCCAGATGACTTGGCCCAGGCATCAGTGTGGGCTCATTTCCTGAGACATTTCCTCTAGCAGAGTCTCAGCTGGATTGGCATCCTCCCCCTTGACCAGTTACTCAAAGTGCTCTGTGATTCACAGCTCTGGCTCCTGAGAGCTAGAATATTAATGAGGGAACTGTTGATTTATTGAAGCCCTGATATTTCACCACTGGATTAAACAGTCTATGAAGTCTATTTGGATATATTAGAGGATTGGAAGAATCCACCTGGGAAGTTTGCTTCCTCCTGCCTCTACTCTTGTCAAGACACCTCATTTCAAGGGCACAGCACAAAGATGCAGCAGAGATGGCTGGGCACCGCTGAAACCCAACATACCATCAGGGACACTGCCTGGGCCCCTGCCAACACCTCTCTGGAGCTGAGCCCCACCTTTCAGCACCGGTACCACCCATTGATGGCATCACCCATTACCAGTGGACAGAACACGTGCTCCTGACCCAGCCACTGTGCAAAGGCAGGTTAAGCCAATGCAGTTCTGCTGGGTGCCACCCGGCCTCGGCAATCTGCTCCTGGGGAAGGGAGCCTTGAAATCGAGTGGGGACAGGGCAGGACATGCTGCTCTTAACATCCTGGTAGAGCCACTGATAGCAGGAACAAACTCAGAACCTGGCTTTGAACTTGGTACTTTATTTTCACATATATAAAAAAAAAACCTTGCAAGTATCAGACAAAACTTCTGGAAATTTACACACAATCCAACAAAAATATATATAAACCAAAGCTCTTGCTTCAACACTTGTAGCTTACAAGTATAGCTCACCGCTTGCTGGGGTGCTGGCTGACAGCTGCTGCACAGCTCCCTGCTCCTGGCAGAGGATGCTGGGGTGTGCAGGGGGGGGACATCTCTCCTGTCCCCAGGATTAGCCTCAGCCCCTTGTCGAGGGGCTGGGTGCAGACAGGTTTGTGGACAGCAGAGCACTGAGAGTATGTGACTTAGAGGCAGGAGGGCTGCAGGGGGCTGATGTTTCTCAGAGGAGGAAGGAGAGCAAGCCCTGTCTGCAGGTGGAGGGCTGGGACAGGCCACGGCAGCGGAAGCTAAAGGCAGGCTGCTTGCCCATCTCCCCTCTCTCTCCACCACTTGGCTGCACCAGCCTGGCTCTGGGGCCAGCAGTGCCACCGAAGCACAGAAATAAATCCATTTTACCTGGGGGTAATTGTTCAGCACAAAAATACAACCCTGAGACATCGCTGACTGGCCTTGGACTAATATTCCTTTGCTTTAAATTTGTGTGTGTGTGTGTGTCTGGCGCCCACTGCAGCCAGCAGCTGTGCAGCCCCCCTAAAAGCAATCCCATTTCCTGGGGAGTGGGGAGAGGGGAGCCCTCTCCCTGACATCAGCGAGGCTGTGCTACAAAGCAGAGACCCTAAGCCCTTGGTTTTGCCTGTGCCCGAGAGCCGAGCACCCCTGCCCTTGCTCTGCCTCCCATAAAATCACAACCCCCTGCTGTGGAGCTCGCGACCTGCACAGCACCGCCAGGACACGCTGGGTTAACCAACAAGACAAGAAGAGTTCCAAGGAAAAGCAAAGCACTAACACCTCCCCAGCAGCTGGCAAATGCCACTCTAACACTCCACTTCCACTCCTCCTCGCTCGTCTAACCTGCAAACTGCTAAATCTAAGCTGCCTCAGACATCCCAAAAGTAAAAGAGGAATTTCACCATCTTTTCCGAGCAAGTCTGGGGTAAAACGCATCAAAACCTTCCCACGCACATACAGAACAAATTTCCTGAAAAAGCCTCAAATCCTTCCACCAGGGAGCTTAATGGGATACTCCTTTGTAATATTGCTGTTGGCTTCTCTGTAGTAATAAGCAAGTCCAGCTTTGCTGCTGCTAAGTCGACAACCTGCAAGCCCACGGTTGAGGTACTGGACAGGTGAGTCAGGGGGGTTTCCCTGCACGTTGGGGCTCAGCACTGCGACGCAGTAATCATCTCTGGCTGTGCTCCCCAGGTACTGGAGCAGGGGTGGGACAAGGCAATCCAAGAGCAGGAAAAGGTTTGAAGGAAGAAAGCACTTAGTAGATTCCCTCTCTAGTTTCTCAGATCGATGTATTTCTCGCTCTTCAGTCCAACAAAACAGAAAGAGGGGGGAGAAAAAAATAGAAAAAAGCAGTTAGTGGTGAACACAAACTCAGGTCCTCTACTGCAGGTGTCTGTGTGACAGACAGCAATGCTATTGGGAAGAGCTGCCAGCCCGGGCCACCCCATGGTGGCTAAGTAACCATCCCAGGGCATGGGATGGTAAGCACGAGCTGTGCAGGCAGCAGAACCAGGACACGCTTATTATCTCTTGGCTTAAGGCAAACAAAACCACAGCAGGCTCGGGTGCCCCATCCTATGGCTCTGCGGGACATACAAGCATGGCAAGCCCTGCCTTAGCATGGTGACAGTCCATCACCGATACTGTGAGCTGTCACTCGAGCCTCCAGCACTCGACCCCAGGGGAGAGGTAGCCGTGTGGCCAAGGGGAGTCATCCCGCACCATGCGTTTTGGCTCAGAGATACCAGGTCAGGGCCCATTCCCGCAGCCTCGGCTCTGACTCCTGGCCAGAGATGTTTATATAGTTCCTTCTCCCAGAGCCTCCTGGCTCCTGCTCCAGGAAGCATGGAAGGAGCAGTGCCAAGCAGGCCAGGCAGTGGGCAGTGTGCTCCCAGGAGGTGCCAGGGACCGGCAGGGAGCAGAGCTGCACATGCGCAGGGCAGGGCTGCTCCTACGTCCTTGGAGCAGAGAGCCGTGGCTTTGTAACCTCCCCTCCCTCCCACAGCCCATCTCGAGTGCTGATGATGGATGATGGAGGCCCATGCAGGGTGGGGAGTGCTGGGATCGGAGCTCGCAGAGAGGAGAAAAGCGTTACCTTGGTGCACCCCCCTACGCTCCTCACCTCTGCTCCCAGCCCCGGGAGCAGCCCTGGCCCTGGGGAAGGGCAGCGCACGACGCTCTGTCCTACCTGGTCAGTGGCAGGTCTCTTCTCGCCGTTGGCACCCTGCAGGAGCCCCGCCTCTTCGGAAAGTTTATCTGACTTAACGTCAACTACAATCTTGTCTTTACGTGCCTCTGGCTTTGTGCTAGGGGAGGGAGGTGACAATTTTGAGACATGTTTGCGATACCAAAGAGGGCATATGGCCGGATGAGCCCTGGGGCTCCTTCTCAGGGGATGCTCTGGAGTGGGGCCAGGGCAGAGGAAGGACAGGGGTGAAAGAGGCTCCGTCTCAGAGAAAGCTTTGGGCTGCCCAGCCCCTCCCTGGGGAGGGTTCCCTTGGCTGCTCTACCACTCTGCTGTCCTCCTCACCGCCTCCCTGCACGGACGGGGCAAGCAGTGTGGACCCCAGGCTGTGGGAAGCTGGACGTGCTGCTGCGACCCCAGCGCGGTGCCCCCCGAGGCTGCACTATTGCCTCCCTCTGCGCTGGGCAGGGAGCAGCTGGTGCAATGAGATGGGAAGCACGAGCGATGGCAAGCACCTCTGGCCCCAAAGGCTCCCTGGGAGGGTGGGTGTCAGTGCTTACATGTCCTGTTTCCCAGCACGGCCACACGGGATCTTGCCTTTCTTGTGCAGGAAATAGATGACAGACCCCAGCACAGCCACCACGAGGATGCAGATGATGATCGCCACAATGATCACCCCTTTGCTCTCTGGTGTCTTTTGATCTGAACACAATAGAAGAGGAAAAAGTTAACGCCTGTCCCACCTTGTTCCTCTTCAGCTTCTTCGTTACCACACCCCTTGGGGACAAGGAAAGGACCCCTTCCCCCAGGAAAGCACCAGGCACTCCAGTTCCTCTCCAGCTCCCTGCAGGATGCAGATGGCAGTACAAAAATGCTCAGTTAGGGCAGTTTCTAGATGAATACAATTTGCATTCTGCTCCAAGCTGACATGCCTCTGTGTGCTGTAGGAGGATGGCTTACAGGGTTTTCTGCAAGACATCAAGCCAGCCCTTTGCTTCCTCGCCTGGGCTGCAGAAAGCTGCACTTGATGGCCTCACTGGGCTACAGGCTGAGGACATGCAGGCAGCTTACACACCCCTGCAGGATCAGGTGGAGGCAGAGCCTCCCTTTCCCTCACAGCTTGGCAGGGATTGAGGAGCAGTGAGATATGCAGTGCAAGAGCCGGCAGCCAAGGCTCCCTCCCCAAGACAGAGAGGAGGGTGACTCCTGTCAGCTCCTGACAGAGCCTGGGCTGATGGATGCACAGAGCCAGTATGGTGCGGACACTGACCTTTTCTGATGGACTCCACTGGCATAGCAGGAAAGGAAAGAGACAGCTCAGCCACGCCACGGCAGCAGGGCACACACAGCGCCTGTGCGAGGGGGACTAACACTTCTGGGGATTTCTGGGGCAGAAGGCAGTGCCCGGCACTCACCCAGCAGCTGGATGTGCTCCTCGATGACACCCAGCGAATTGGAGACCCTGCACATGGCTCCTGCCCGCAGCAGGTCGTGGTTCACGCGCACCGTCAGGTTGCTGGCAATGTGCTGATTTTCAACATACTCGTGAGCCTGCAAGATGGGGAAGCAGCGGAGGATTCAGTGCCCGAGGCAGTGTGCAGCCCTCTGAGAGACCGCTGCCTGCACCCAGCGCCCTCCCCAGCTCTCACCGTCCCGTTGACATTCCAGTGGACAGAGGGCCTGGGGAAAGCGATGGCCTTGCAGGTCAGATTCACCACCTCGTCCTGCCGCACGTACAGCGGGGAGCTGACGGCGACGATCCGCGGCTTCCCTGTGGGGAGGGCACATCAGGCACCCGCAGCTCTCGGGGGGAACAGGGCCGATGCCGGGCGGGACAGGGCTCCTCTGGCAGGGCAGCATGCCCACGCACACGCCAGTTCTTACCCTGAACAGCCACGGCCACCTGCTTGCTCTGCTCCAGCCCCGGCACGCTTGGTGCGATCACCCTGCAGCTGAAGTTGCTGGAGGTTTCGAAGGTGAGGTTACTCAGGAAGAGCTGGTTCCCTTCCGCAACCTGCCTGCCCTGTTGGGAAGGGATGGCCCCCAGCAATGAGCCCTGAGCGCCAGGCCCCTCTGTGCACAGCTTCTCAGGCTCTGCAGCTGCCCTGAAAGGGTTCAGCCCTCCCTCTGACACGCTGCATTGCAGTCTGCAAGCAAGGGACCTCCCTGAAGTATGGCCAGGAGGTGCAGAGGTAGACATGGACAATGCAGGTCCATGGAAGGGGGAATCCTCCCCCTGGTCTCTCTCAGGAGAGATGGAGCAAGCTCCTGGCTCTGCCCAGTTTGCTGCAAAGCCCAGGCTCACCAAGCCTGAGCGCAACAGTACCCAAATGCCTGTTCACCTTCTCATCCCTCCACTGGTAATGCAGGGCCACGGGGCTGTAGGCATCGCAGCTCAGCCTCACGCTATCCCCTTCCTGAAGGGGTAAGGATGGCTCCATCTTCACACTGACCCCTTCAATGTCTACGAGAAAGATGGAGACCAAGACAGGGTGAGCAGGAGGGATGAGAAACTCATCACAAGGTCCACAGGGTCCTGTACCCCCCCGCCTTACAGTTCACAACAAGCTCCACATCCTTCTCTAGCTGTCTCATGTCATCCAAGTCCAGGGTCTGACATCTGTATAGGCCACTGCTGCTCTTATTCACATCATGCAGGTTCAGCACCCCACTGTATGTGTCTGCCAGCGGTGACAGGTCCTGCCAGTTGTCCTCCAGCTGCAGGCAGAGGGGAGAAAGCAGAGCCCTTAGCCCCACATAGGCACCTTCCATTCCAGCCACTGCATGCCAAGGGTCCTCTGGGCAGGGGCCAAGAAGCAGCCAGGACACAAGATGTCTGCCAAGGGAGAGGTGCTCAGGTCCCCTCTGACCTCACCTCTCTCTTATAGAAGCTAAAGACAGGTGGTGGGTTCCCATCAGCCTCGCAGACCAGCTTCACGTCGTCCCCTTCCTTCACCAGTGCCGAGGATGGCACGACCTGCAGCTTCACGTGTTCCGCAGGGTCTGGGGGAGGAGGCAGCAGGAAGGGTTGGTGTGAAGCCCGGCCAGGTGGCACTGGGCGCAGCCCCCAGCCCCTGACTCACAGAAGATGGTGACGTTGACTCGTTGTGACTCCACGGCATGCCTCTGTCCCTGCAGCCAGTAGTGCACAGTGCAGTGGTAGAAGGAGTTGCGGTCCTCCCGGGTGACGTGGGCATAGAGGGTGCTGGTGACCGTGTACAGCCCGCTCGACTCACGGGTCCGCGTGAACATGATCTTCACTTCCCCTGCAGTGACAAGGGGGGACAGCTGCTGTTCCCAGACCGTGGGAGAGAGGAGGGCTCCTGTGGTAACACAGAGCTCCTTCATCTTGCCACAGGCTGCCAGTTCTCAGCCAGTGAGGCCCTGGATAGCACAAGTGCCCCAGCCCCTCTCCTTAGCAAGCAGGTGAAGTTCCCCATACAACTTACCATTCTCCTCCAGCTGCTCATCGTTCTTGTGCCACGTGATGTTGGGGGCCGGGAAGGCGTTCCTGCTCACGCACTGGGCGATCTGCAGAGGCAGAAACAGCCTTAAGCATGAAGTGCCCTCACAGGGAGAGGGGGGCGGGGAGCCTGGCACAGCTGAGGACCCCCCAGCGTGAGGCCTCTCCTCACCTGTGGGACCTCACTGCTCTGCACAGAGATGCCTCCTGATTTGGCTGTGATCTCTGGGGCCTCAGGGACCTCTGAAAGAGAAGCCATTATATGCATATTAAAAGGGGTGGGATGGGACCCCCCACCAGCCCCGCAGAGCAGATGCACGGCCGTGCTGCCCCCCTGCCCCAGCACTCACTGTAGACGCGGAGCTCGGTGCGGTTCTCGCCCAGGACGTGGCCACCCGCCTTGACCTGGCATACAAAGGTCTTGGCATCCTGCATCGTCACCCTGCTGATGGAGAGGGCCTTGTCCTCCCCCACCGACAGCCGCCCCTTGTAGTCCATGTTCTCCTCCAGGATCTCACTGCCTGCGATGCGGTACAGCCTCACTTGGTTGTTGCGGTCAATCTGGAAGGTGAGGGGCCGAGGCCAGGCTGATGGGGAGCCCAGGAGAAAGCCCCAGGCTAGCTGCCACCCCAGCCCACCGCCCACCACCCCAGCCCCAGGCCAGCACTCACATAGAACCAGTTGATGTGGGTGTAGGAACCATTTCCAGTGATGTAGAAGTTGCACTCAATCCTGGCTGTGCCCCCAATCTCCACTTCAACCACTGCTGGCATGGAGACCTCCAGCTTGCTGGCTGCAGCTGTGGGACAGAGACCATCAGGTGGGGGAAGCATGGGGAAGCCCCCATGTCTGAGCCAGTGAGGGAGCAGAGACAACTCTTGTGCCAGCATCGCCAAGGCACCATGTCCCAGCCCAGGGGGAGTGCCATCCAGCAACACAGCCCTGCTGCCTCCTGCATCCAGAGAGCTCCTGGGCTCTAGCCACCAACCCTGTTCCCAGAGAGGGGACAAGGTGCACCGTACTCACCTCACTGGTCTCCCCAGGACAACCCAGAGACAACCACTCCCCCCACTGCTGTTGTGGGCCCCACTAGACCTGCTTTCCCCACAGCATTCCAGCCTTGCTGAAATGGGCAGAGGACCTCTGAGCCCCCAGTGTCCCTGCATACCACCGAGGCAAGGAGTGGCTGCACCCTGCCCGGGGATGGGGATGGGAAGGTGTTGTGTCTCCACAGCCCGCAAGTGAGCAGATCACCTTGCTGGCTGCTGCCTTGAGAAAGGGAAACTAATGCATAGTTTCAGGATGAGCAAGAAGAAAAGGTAACACCACTGTTAACTTTCAGGGTCATTATACCATTGCTGGCTTAGGGGGAGGAATCAGGCGTGGATAGTTCTGATAAAAACGAGGAAGAGGGTTAAAGGTCTGCCAAGCACCTACAGAGCATGTGCAAGGGACCAGGGTCAAAAGTTTAGTTGTGAAGAAGACGCCTTACTTCATCCTTAAGACCCCTGACAACCACCACCAAAAAATACTGCACCTGCTCGAGGGGAGGAGACCTCCTCTGCATGTGAAGCGGGGATAGATAATGCATACATATAGGCACATTGTGAAACCTATTGAATATGAAATGTTTAACTCTATAAAGGCTGCACAAGGCTGCGTGAGGCACACACGTTTTATGGTGGGGCAACCCCCGTGTGTCTGGCACCAAATAAACAGACGTACGTTACAACTATCCTAGTTGTGGAGTCTGATTTCCGCAAGTCAGCCTGCCTTAACCTGCACCCCTCACACCCTAGAGCACGCATCCGCCTCCTCAGTCTGAGCCAGCATCCCAGACCAGCACCCACTATGCCGTACTGGCCCCAAGGGCCAGGCAAGGATGTGTTGGGAGGTTAGCAGAGGCAGGGGAAGGGGTCGTGTGCTGGAGACTGAAGCTGGCAGCACAAAGGCTTCACCTTCCCGCGGCCTGGGACCAGACCCTGACGTCAGCCTGCACAGCCCCCGCAGCAGCCCCAGGAACTGGGGCATGAATGAGATGCTGTGTTCCTCCACAGCAGGACGAGGGACACAGAGCAGCAGCTCAGAAGGGGTGTCCCAGCCAGCTGTGGCTGCCTGCTGCTCCCTTTCCCCCTCCAAGGCTACAGGGCCCTTCAGGGAGCCGCCATGGCTGTGGCATAGCCGGGACTCCCAGGTCCCTCCCCAAGCTCTGACCCTGCCACCAGAGCAGGAAGCAAGAGCCCAGCAGTCAGAGCACCCACCCCTGCAGCATAGCCAAGGCAAGACCCTCACTTCTCTTCTGCTCACTGCCCCGAGAGTAAATCCAGCACTGCTCACCTGTAGCACGGGTGGAACTGGAGACCTGCACCCTGAGGAGTAGAGCCTGCCCAGGCCAGCACCGCACCTTCCCTCCCAGTCCAGCCACCCGCTTGCCCGCAGCAGTAATGGAGCTGCTGGCCATGCTCCAGAGCGGCAGGGGAAGGTAATGGCTATCGATCCAGGACAGGGAAAGGAGCAGCTTCCTGAGGAGCTGGGGGCAGAGAAGCCCCAGCCAGGCACGGCAGAGACAAGGGCTGCATGACAGCAAGGCTGGGACTGCCACCGCTGACAGCCCTGCAGGTGCCAAAGCAAGGGAGGTCTGCATGCCCTGGGGTGGCCAGGAGCCCTGCAGGAGGGGACAGAAGTCTGTCCCCCAGCAACGGAGACAAATGGCTCCATGACACCCATGGCCCAGCCCAGGTATGGGAGCAGGGGACAAGAGGCTGGAGGAAACCAGCTGTGTCAACAGCTCCCTCGATAGTGCTGCTCGGTAACAGCCATGGAGCCTCACAAGGGAGTCAACTTCAAAGGGCGATGCCGTGCCCACAAATTACTCTTTGTCTGAAGTGGGTATGTAGTAGCAGAGCCCCAAAAGGCAGCCAGGAGCCCTTCTGCCACGGCAAAGGCCCCAGCTCACAGGACTAGACATCTCCAACAGCCAGCTTTTGTCCCTCACCTATCTCATTGTCACAGTACAGTTGGCACTAAGCAAAAGGGGATGAGCAAAGCACTGCGCAGGAAAGGAGGTGCTAGAAAAACAGGTGAAAGACCCAGAGATAAGCATGCCATGGGGTCAGGAAACTGGACTGAGCACATGTAGGAAAAGACAACTTTGCACCAGAGGCACCTGCCCATCTGCATGGCCATGACTTGGCTGCCTGGTGTAGCCAGGCACTGGCAGACTTCGGCAAGCTTAGGGCTGAGATGAGACTCAACTGCCCCCTGCACTCTCCCCTGAGCCCTGACTCTTTTGGGCTGCAGGCAGCCAGCCCTGGTTTTGCCCAGTCCCCCCCATCATTTTTAGACCTTTAGCATGGGCCCCACGCAGAGCCGGCCCCTGGAGAGCTGCTGGCCCGCCCCCCTGACCCGCACGGCATGAGAGCCCTCACCCAGGCTGTGGAGCAGCAGAAACCATGAGCTCAGAGCTGGAGAATGGCTGGCATCTGGGAATGGCATGAGGCACACATCCCTCCCACCCATCCACTGCCCTTGAGGAGGTGGATATGGATGCTGCAGCCCCCTCCACGCCTGGAACAAGAGCTCACTGCTCCCCACCTCCTCTGGGGAGCTGGAAGGAGCATCCAGCGACACCACAAGTGCAGTAGCTGTGGAACACAGGGCTCCCCACAACCCTGGAGACACAAGGCTTCCTCAGGCAGCTGCAAGACCCCACAACCTGCCAGGTGCATGGGCAGGCTAGAGACGCACTGGGCACAGGCACCCCGGCATAGAAGAATCTGGGGATATGGTGATCTTCCTGCGTGCCCAGTATGGCTGCAGAGACCAGCGAGGGAACCTGGGCAGGGCTGGAGACCCATCGGCCACGCGTGGAGCAGCGCAGCTGCAGAGCTCAGCTCCAGACTGCACTGTGAACCCCAAGTGCCTGGCATAGCTCCAGCAGGAGACCTAAAGATCTGGAGAGGACGTCTGCAGCAAGCAAGCAGGGAAGGGAGGAGAGCCCCCGTGCCTTTCCATCTGGCTGGCGGACAGCCGGACGGCAGCCAAAGCTCCACAAGAACAAAGATATGCTTTTAGAGCCGAGGAAGGGGGTGGGGAGCAGCACAACCCCTCCGACAGCCTCCTGTGAAGCCGAGGTGTGTGGGGAGCCGGGCAGGAGCACGCGGCTGCTGGCAGCACAGAGCCCCCAGCACGGAGCCCCCAGCATGGAGCAGCAAGAGGAGGGGCACCATTGGGGTCTGGAGCCGCACATGGGATGCCTGAGGTTTCCGTGGGCTTCTGCTCCCCTCTCGGGGAAACCAGCTGCGACCAGATCCTGCCTGCTCCCAGCACAGGCCCACATGCTACCCTCCTCTACTGGCAAGTTTGCACTTCTTGCACAGATCCCTGTGCTGGGGTGCCCCAGCTCCCACACAGCAGGATCACCTGCACACCTTCTTCCTCACAGAGAGGAGAAACAGGGTGCAGAGACCCAGCCCTGGAGCAAACAGCACCAGCACCACTGCCAGCGCCCAACAGCCTCTGCACCAGCCCAGCCCTCGTTGTGCTGGGGGTGGGGAGGGAGTAAAGGCTCTGCTGCAGTGGGCACTGGCACCTTGCACCCCAAATAAGCCCAACCACCTAACCACCCATCCATAGACACCAAGAAGAAGAAAGGCTCACAACCCCAGCTCGGCAGCTAGGTGACAACATCCACAGAGACCCCTCTAACAGTGGGAGACTGCAGTGCTGGTGGCATTGGCCGCCCCAGTTTGGATTCAGCCCCCTACCCCAGCAGCACGGTGAGTCCCCCAGACAAACTGGGAATAGCTTGGCCATCGCCTCTCGTGCTTCTGGGAAGCATCAAGACTTTCACCGTGGCTGGGCTTCCAAACGCACCGATGCCGCCAACCAATAAGCGCCTCGCTCAGCACATGTGCTGTGAGGAAGGGGATCCCAGCACGGGCCGGGGGTGGAAGCAGACTCTGGCTCGGGTCTTCAGCGCTCCTGCGGCGCCAGCGCCTTGGCCAGAGCAGGCTTCCCCAGCGCCGGGGGCCACCTCCACGGCTGGGCAGGGACAAGGAGAGAAGGCGGCAGGGAGCGGCCAGCGCACCGGGACCACTCCCTGGCCCCCGGCGAGGGGAGGGCATGCTGCCGGGGAGCTGGGCAGGGCAGGAAATGCAGCACACGCCCCCCGAGGGTGAAAATGGACTGGAAAGAGGATAAAAAAAGAAAGCGTGAAAAAAGCCAAGAGAAACACAGTGCTCGCGGAAAAACTCCTTAGAAGGTGTGGATGCTTCCTAACAAGTCGACCAATTCACCCTGCTGCACGCTGAACACACGTGGGGGCATCCTGTCCCTCACCCCTCACCCTGCCCTGCCTTCGGGGAGAGGCAAAAGGACTCCGAGAGCGGAATGGGGCACTCCCGTCTCCCCCCAGCACCCAGACCCATCCCCTGCGCGCACAACCCTGGGGGACGTGCGGGAGAGGACACGGGGCTGCTCCCACCTAAGCTCCTCCGGCACCACAATTTTAGCATTCCTGGCCGCAAGCCAGACAGCGCCCGAAGGGCGTCTGCTCTGCTGGCTGCCGGGGCTGGCCCGAGAGCGGTTTTGCGGGGAAGACCCCGCCGGCTGACGCTTCTCGCCCCCTCGGAGCGCGCAGACCGGTGTTGGGAAGGGGCCGGGCGACGCTCCCCGGGCAGCGACGAGAGCGGTGCCAGCGGCAGCACGGAATGACGAGGCATCCCTGCCCAGGAACGGTGGGGCCCCGCTCCCCACCGCGCAGAGGGCTGCACCCACCCGGCCGCCCCGGCGCGTCCCGCAGGTGCTCCCGCCCGCCTCCCGGTGCGGACCGGCCCCGGCCGCCCCGTCCTTTCCGCGCCGCGCCCGGTACCACTCACCGCAGCAGAGCAGGAGGCAGCAGCCCCAGCACAGGGCGAGCCCGGCCGCCCACCGCCTCCCAGCCATGCCCGCCGCCGCTGCCGGCCGCCCGCGACTGAGCGGGGCCGCGGGCTGACGTCAGGCAGCAGAAGGAGGAGGAGGAGGAGGAGGTGGAGGACGGCTCGGTGCCTGCCCACCGCCCGCGGGCTCTTATCACCCCCCAGCGGCAGCCGACCGGGCGCCGCCGCGCAGAGCCCCGCAGCGCGGGGGTGCGGACCCCGGCCCTGCTCGGACTCCGCGCCCGGCGGCGGGCAGGGGGCATCGCTGGTCGCTCGTTCCCGGCTCTCCCCGACGGCCCCTCAATTAGAGCTCCGAGCAAATGCCTCCCCCCCCGCCCCGTCTCGACACGGGCCGTTTTCAGGCGTTTTTACCTTCGCTAGAGGGGCTCGTTCCAGCTTTGCTCGCAGACCTGCAGACTGCCAGGTCCTGCCCGTCCGGGCTTGCACAGGCTGCTAGGAGCAGACTGCCGGGCGCTGGAGGTGGAAATCACCAACAGCCGCAGCGGAGAGGCCCGATGTGAAGGGACGGGATGCTTTCCGTGGGGACTTGAGGAATGGTGGAAAGGGGGACAGTCCCAAGAGTCCCATTTCCAGTCCCATTTTTCTGCTTCGGGACAGAATAAATCTGCTCCCGTACTCAGCCCCGCCCTGCCCCACAGCCACAGCTTCTGGGTTGTTGAGGCACACTCAAAAACAGGGGGACCGAAACACTGTTGGTAATTTCCTGGGCTCTGAGATACCTGGGGACAGTGGGGTCCTTGGGGAGCAGCAGGGACATCCCAAGCAGGTCACATAAAAGTCCACAGAGCTTGCACCCCAGGCCCTGCTCCACCTCAGTCTCTGGGCATGCGTTACCCCAAGCCCTCCGGGGAGGGTCTCTGCAAAGCCCCACTGCTGTCCCGAAGCAGGACCCCAGGGCATGGCCTCCCTCCGTGGTGCACAGCCAGCTGTGGCCCAAGCCCCCGCGCAGCTGTTGAATAGGGCGGCTGTGGAAAAGCTGTTAGCTGCGGTGGCAGGAGCAGCAGGTCTGGCGGGGGGCCTGCCCGGGGGCGGAGGGGCTCTTAGGGCTGCACAAGGCTGCTATTATCCAGGGGTTATCACCCTGCCTCTCCTGCAGCACTGAGACAGGCCCCTGCCCAGGCCTGGGGAGGCACAACGAACCTCCCCAGGTGCCACGAGATGCCCACAGACAAGCATGTGGGATCCAGTCCATTTGCCCTCATCGCTGCCTGGCTCTGCTTCTGTTTTCCCCTGGGTCAATGAAAGCCAGGGGGGCTGTGCTGGAGGACAAAGCACTGAGGTTTCCCCCTCCTTGAAAGTCCTTCTGCCTCCCAGATTCTCGCTCCCCGTTCACATAGGACTACCAAAGCTTGATTTATGTTCACCCCACCTGAGGGTGGGCCCAGGGCTGCCCCAGCATCCCCAGAAGAAGCAAGAGCACTCTCCTCCAGCTCTTGGCCTGAGGACTTTGAACCTTTGCATATCCTCGTTTTTCCTTCAGCATGAGTTGCATTCCAGGCCCCAGGCAGCATGGGCTGAATCTCTCCAACCACCCCGAGCTGCTTTGGGGTTGGGATGCAGGTTCCCCTGGGCCACAGCATTCCTCCTGGGCATCCCCAAGCACCTCTCACGCTGCCGGTCACCTCCAGCCCTGGCAACCCTGTGCTGGCCCCCAGCTCCACTCCCCTGATGGTGCCATGCAACAGCCCTTCCCATATCTCCTCCTGCCTTGTCTGCATGCCTGGCCAGCCCCTCCACATTTTCCCAGCCAGACTTGATGATTCATCGGAAATGTTTATTTTTTTTTTTTTTTTTCCCCCAATGAGATTAATTGCTTAAAATGGCAATGCTGGGCAGCGATAAGGCTTGGAGCCCTTGCACTGCTGGTGCAGAGACACCTCCTCCCAGGCAGTGTGTTCAATGGGAGGAAAAAGTACAAGGGAACTGTGACACCACTCACAGGCTGCTCACGAGCTGCTCTCTGGCCCGATGGCTGCAGCATGGGGATGCTCTCGCAGACAACGGTGGCAAGAGCTCCCTGTCTGCCACTCCTGGAGCAGGAGCCCAGGCCTCAATGACCCCCTGACAATGTGCTTGCATTTTCCCTCCAAAGAGCAGGATGTAACACCAGAGGAGCCTAGGGCTCTGCTCCCCTTGGAGGGGGGAAAAGGATGTTCCATTTTGAACAAAATACTACAATTTAAGCCCTACAAATGCCACCCTGCAAGGGAAGAGGGCTTGAAGGGTCCTGTTTTCCTGCAGGAAAGCATCCACCAGGCCAAACAAACAAGTGTGACAACTGAGATGACACACTGATTGTGCATTTTGTTCCGGTGCTGACTTTTATTCTGTGTTAAAAATAAAGCAAAATGTTGCTAATAAAACCTCTGCAGAAAACTCCCAGCAGCTGGAAAGGGCAAAGCCGCTCCCTGGAGAAAAGAGGCTGGCCATCCAGTGCGGCTGGGAGCATGCCACCCTGAAACAACCTCCTGCTGTTACTGCAATGGCCCTGCCTCCAGTTGGTTGGGCTTCTGCTTTTCAGACCGTTTAACTTCGAAGAGAACTGTTTTTTTATCCCTACCAAACTAATGGTTCTGGGGAAGACAGGCAGGATTTGAAAGCAAGGTCCCGCTGCCCTCACAGCTGGCATGAAATCACCCTGCCACATTCTCTGTGGCACCCAGTGGGCTTGAGGTCTCTCTGTGGGGAGCACAGTGGGCTGGACACCTTCATCTTCCCTCTCTGCTGCCTTTTCTCACCCCTTCTTATTTATTTGCTTGCTTAATGGATTTGGCTTCGGCCCCCATTCAGTGCTATGCAAACAAACAGTGTGGATTAAGCTCTTGTGCCACAGTCCCACGCACACAGCCAGGGTGGGAAGGTCAGGGCGCACGGGTCTGGCCCCAGCTGAGGCACAGAGCAGCTCTTGCTCTCTGGCAGCCGAGGAAATACAAGTGCATGGGCCCCCATGGCTCCCTGCACTCTCTTCCTCCCACTCTGCTGCCACCTCTCTGGTGAAAGGCTGTGCCCAGTCAGGCAGCTCTGCTCCTGGGAGCCATGGGGCTTGCCGGCCCCTGGCAGCGCTGCCAGACAGCAGCTCCTCTCTGCTGGGAACCTGGGGACCGCAGGGCAGCTTGTGAGCACAGCCTGCCCCAGGCAGGGCTGATTACCCTGCTGATATCTGAGCATCGCAGGGTGCAGGCACGATCTGGAAGTGTGTAATTCCATTTGCCTTTCTCATCTGACTCCTGCTGAGCCTGGTTCTCTGCAGCTGAAGGGGAGTGATGGCCAGGATGCATCCAGGGATTGGGCCTGGGACTGAGCACAAGCTGCATCCCAGCACACACCTCAGCTTCTTCCACCTTCCCTTGCACACCCAGAGAGACCCCTAGGGCTCAGCTGCATCCTGCCGATGCTGCTGGAGGGAGCTGGTCCCAGTGCGGGCTGTGCCACAGACAGGACTCTGCTCTCCTGCTGTGCTTGCCCTGACTTGCTGCTTGGCATGTGCCGGGTGGGGATGGGGCCCCAGTACCTTCCCCAGCCCCTGCAGCCCCTGACCATGCTGATGAGGCCCAGAGGAGCTTGGGTGGCTCAGGACGGATCTGTGGGGTGCCTGGGGTGCTCTGTGTGCCAGCCGCCTCCCAGTGACACCCCCACCAGTGCCAGTGAACGCTGAGCTGTCGGCTGGCGCTGGATTCCTGCACAGCTCTGGTGCGGATGAAAGGCAGATGCGCAGGGCGGAAGCCGGCTGCCGTGCTCACCCAGGCCTGCACCTCTTCACACAACACCGTCAGGACAGAGAGGGGCCCTCCTCCCCGGGGAAGGGACAGGATGCGGGCCAGCGCTGTGCTTTCCCACATAGCCAGGGAACAGCCCGCTGGTTGGCCACTGCTGGGGCACGGCCGTGCTGAGGCTCACTGCACCCAGGCAGAAACCCCTGGGCCACTTTCCCACTGGCCCCTGGTGCATCATTTTGGGGTGCTTTAGAGCTCATGCAATGCACTGCAATCTGGGGTAACTGCAGGGTCAGAACCTGGGCTGTTCTTACCCTGTCTCCCCGTTCCCTGTGTGGAAGACTGTGAGGGATGGTGTATCAGATGTGCCGTGAGGGCAAAGGTTCCTTGGGGTCCCTCCTCACTGTCTCTCTCCACCTCTAGGAGCCCTCTTTGACACCCCTGTCCTGCAGCTCAGGAAAACACCTTCTTCCACCCCCCTTCCTCGGCTGGGCTCCTAGCGGCTTCTTTGTCTCTCTCCTGTGCTTCCTCTCCTCTTCTGCAGGGCCTTTATGTGGGGATTATTAACCATGGCTACGGGGCCTTTGTTTAGGAGGGGCTGGGAGCAGGAGCCCGGCGAGGGGCTGAGCAGCTGAGCCAGCAGAGGAAGGAAGGACGTGAGCGGAAGGGGGGAAGGAAGGTGACATCTGGATTTCTGTGCCAGAGGAGCTCAATCTCCCAGGGCAGCTACACAGAGATGGCTGAGGGCTTGGTGGATACAGAGCAGTGGCAAAGCCCCAAAGAGAAGCCAAGTGCCTCGGCTGTGCTCCCCAGACAAGCTGGTGAGGGTCATCCAGCCCCATGCCATCCAAAACACAGCACCCAGCACCAGTGATGGTGCTGCTGACAGATGGAGAAACCCAGGAGCCCCGGGGTTCCAGCTCCTCTGCAAAGGCTGGCTTGTGGCACGCAAGCAACATGGGCTTGGCCACGCTCTGTGGGGTGCTGCTCAGGGGTGGTGAGGGAGGCTGTGGAGCTGCACAGCCCTCCTCTTGCGCCCTGCCGAGGGAGCATGACCCCTCGCTGTGTGCAGGGCAGATGGACAAGGACAGCTGGAGTGAGTGCTGCTGGGGAAACCTTAGCCAGACAGTGGCCACTGCCAAGGCACAGGGGTAGGAGCCCTCCGCCCAGGGCTGGCCTGTCACCCAACATCCTGAAGGTACAGACTCCCCACGGCCCAGAGCAGGTGCAGCCCTGGAACAGCGTGCAAACAGCCACGTACTGCCCTCTCGCTCCCATGTGCATAGCCTGGCCAGGCCAGTATGTGCCCCAGGCTCCTCTCCCAGCCCCAGTGCATTGCCACCTTGGTGCAAGGGGCAGGCTGTGGGGCTGGGTGGGATGGGGGCTGACGGGGCAGCAGGGGGAAGCTGGGACCCCAGGGACAGCTATTTATAAACCACCCTTTTCCTTCGGAAGACTTCCGAGTTTATCTCCCCCCAGCGCTGGCCGGAAAAAGGCCCCATTGTCTCAGCGCCAGATGGGCCAGGGCCGGGCACTCGCCTGCACAATGGGGCGGATTATGCAGGCGGCTGGTGGGGGTCCGGCAGCGGGATGCCCAGGAGGAGCAGCTGCTGCCAGTGCCCGCGCGGCAACCCCACAGTGCAGGCTGCCGCCAGATAGCGAGGCAGCCGGGGGTCCCGTCACCCCTGCTAAGGCCACAGCTCTCACTCCACAGCTCCCTGGAGGAACTGGGAGGAGGAACGCCCCTGCCCTGCTCTCCATGTCACCCAGCTTTCCCAGCTTGCCATGGTGTCACTGAGCAGCGTGCTCCTGGCTGCCAAGGAAGGAAGGAGAAGCCAGTATGGGGGCCCAGAAACACCCCTGTGCTTATCTGCAGCCCCAAGCAGAGAAGTCTTCATCCTGGCTTTGTCAGCAGAGTTTGGGGCTACCCCATGACACCTCATTGGGAATAACTGCAAGAAAGATAATGAGAGGTTAGCCCCAGTGAGGCAGTGAGGCCAGACCCAGCTTTGGGGGAGCCCCTCTCGCACCCAGAGGCTGTAGAGGATCCCTTTGGAGGAGGCTCTTTGCTGCTGAGAGGGCACGTGGAGCAGGGGCGAGGGCAGACGAGGGCTGCCTGGGAGAAAGCACTGAGCAGGGCACAGTTCCCATGCCACCTCCCCACACCGCTGGCCCTACACCCTCCTTGGCCCCACAGCATCGGGGACAGGATGGAGCACCAGGGCCCAGGGGAACTGTGGGGCCGGCCGAGCCGAGCAGAGATTTCTCCTCGCAGGACTTTCCCATGGAAGAGGACTTGCTTTTCCCAGGGCTGTCTGGCCAGGCTCCAGGAGGACAGAGATATTCCAGATCCCTTCGTGGGGAGCCACGCAGCCCTCCAGAAACACGGCAGGCAGCCCTTGTGCTCCCACTCTTGCACCAGCCTGCAGGGCAAACAAAGGCAGGGATGACGCCTGGGGCGGAGACACTGGGGGACAGAGGCACCTGACAGCTCCCAAGCCTTCCCATGAGCTCGCCCTGGCAGCCCTGGCCGCACGGCATGCGAGGCGGATGCCGGCTGTCGTTCCCTGACGACAAGGATGCGTGCGGTGAGGGAGACCATCACCTGCACCTCTGAGGCGAGGCGAAGGCTGGAGGAAGAGAGAGCCCACGCCATCCTGGAGCGGAGCCTGAGTGGGGACAGGGGACTTCCCTGGAGCGGATGCAGCGGAACAAGCTATTGTTCCAGCCTGGCTGTGAGCGCGGGGCTGCAGGTGCCCACTGCCACGCTGAGGCATCTGCCCAGCCCTTGGTGAGGGCATCTTGAGGGGACCCAAGGTAAGGCTGCTGGCAGCACCCAGGAGGACTTGGCTGGCTGGCTTCTCCCAGGCACCAGGACTGCTGCACAGCCAGGGGTCTGCAGGTGAGGACACCCTGAGGATGATCCCAGCTGCCTGGCCTGCCATGAGCATGCTGGGAATGCTGGTGTGATGCCAGCAGGACTCACACCCCAGAAACACCCTTCCTCCTTCAGGGCAGTGGCAGAGCAGGATGTGCCTGTGCAGCAAGGGCCTAGGGAAGCAGGGGAAGATGCTGGGGCTGGGTAAGCTGCATGTTCCCCTGCTGAGGAAGGCCTAGAGGGAGTCGTGCTGGTCCCCAACACCAGCTGTGCGGCTGCAGGCTGCACTGCCAGCCCTTCGTCTGCCTCATTTTTCCCATCCCTCTGCCACCCACAGCCCATTCCCAGCCAGTCCACTGGGACCTGCCCAGCTGGCCCCAGGCTCTGCACAGCCTGGACCCCAAAGCACAGGATCCTGATTCCCCGCTTCAAGCACATTAGGTTCCAGAGAACTCCTCAAGCACCGTGACACCCAGCTCCAGGGTTGTTCCCTCCCTCCCTCTGCTTCCAGCCACAAAGAGGCCACAGGCAGCCCTGTAGCTTCTCTGGCTTCTCTGCTTGTCCAAAGCGCAAGGCAGCTGCCCGGCTGTGGTGAGCTCAGCACCGGGAAGGCAGCTCAGTGGCATGATGCAGCAACAGCCCTGCAGCCAGGCTTGGTGCCAGCAGAACCAGGGCACCACACAGCCCCTGGCTGGCACTGGGTCTCCAGGCAAGGGTGCACACTCATTCCCAGCTCCTGTGCCCTTATGGTGGGCCATGGTGGCCCTGGTTAGCACCAGCACAGCCCTCTCTACCCTGTACACTGCGAGGCTGACAATGAGAGGGGACTCAGAAGTGGGACCTATCCTATCTTGCTGCTGGCAGCTGTCACGGGCACAGCTGGGAGTGCAATGGCATCGTGCCCGGACCTCCAGCATGTGCAGGGACAGCTGTGGGCACCGTCCTCACAAGGAGAGGTCCTAGCCATGGCCCAGCAGCCAGGCACCCTAGCAAGGACCTCTGCCCTGCTGCAGGCCCCCTTTTTCCATCCCTGTACCCCAGCCTTGCAGAGCCTCCACCAGAAGCCTTGCTCTACTCTGCTCCAACCAAATCAGTGTTCCAACCTGAACCAATCCCCTGGGTGCTCCCAGCTCCTGCACCCCTCCCCACCCCGTGCTGGCAAATCTGGACACTCTACAGCAGGGGAGAACAGCACAGCCTTCCCTCTGCCCCTCAGCCACGCAGCAATGACAGAAGACCTGCTACTGGTACAGAGCTGTGACCACCAAGCCCTGCAGCCCCTGTGCCTCCCCCGCCCTGCAGTGGGGAGTTTGCTGAGGCACAGTGGGGAGGCAGGTGCACGGCCGGAATCGGGGAATGAGTGGAACACGCCCAGCCCTTGGCTCGGCTCTTTTTTTCCTTCTCCTGTTTTGTAAAGCAATGAGAAATCCAAACATTACCATAAATGCTGAAAGCATCCTGTCCCTGTCACGTGGGCATGGGTGCACATGCCGTCGGGGGGATCCAGGCACCCGCCGTGAAGGAGCCCACAGCCAAAACCGGCCAGTGAAGGGAAGGGATGGGGCTGGCAGGGAGTCAGCTGGAAGGACAGACCCCAGGCCAGGCCAGACAGACACAGATCTGCCATCCCGGCAGCCTAGCCAGCGCTGCAGCTCGAGGAGAGCTGGGTGGCACCAAAGCAGCATCAGCCCACACAGACTGTGCCAGGACGTGGGCTCTGCCCCAGCCCAGGATGTTCCAGGGGGAACATGTAGGGGACGGGGCGGGCAGGTGCAGGGAGGGGACCCCAGCATCCTGCTCCCTCGGGGCTCCTCCCTTGCTGCCTGGGCGTGCAGTGACCGCCTCCTTGGCCCTGAGCTGGCTGGTGCCTCCTGGGGCTGCAGATGACTTTCGCATGGGTCATCTGCTCTGCTCGCTCTCCCCTTCCTTAAAAAGCCTCAGGCTCCAGGGCTGGATTTTCCTGAGCTTGTCATCACTCTCAGGGCGGAGGGGGCTGGACCTGAGGCACAACAGAGTGAGGGCTATAGAAGCTGGTGGCCCCTCACCCTGACCCTGATGGCAAGAGCTGCTCTGGGACTGTAACCTTGGGCCAGGCTACAGCCATGAGTTTATTCTGGGACCTCCTGCAGGAAACTGGTGGGGTGAGAGCAGCTCTGCCCTGGGCTGACCCTGTCCTGAACAGTCCCTCCCCTGGGACCCCGCCAGTGAGCGGAAACCTTCCCTGTGCCAGGCTGAGGTTGTCACAAACTCATCACATGCGTAGCCCCAAGGAACCTTGTGGGTGGTGTGTGCCACCCTCCCACCTGTAATCGGGGCAAGGGGGCCGCTGTCACGCCCCGACCGTCCCGCGTACCGTGCGTACCGTGCGTACCGTGACCCGGCCACCGTCCCCCGCTGGGAGCGGCTCCAGCCTGCGCCGGTAAAACGAGGGCCGATGGGCCTTTAAATGGGAGCCAGGGGGCGGGGCCAGTCCCAGCGGTGACAGCCAACCAGGAGCCCGCCTCCGGCCACC
>JANIJG010020614.1:21786-65555 GCA_024611175.1 Megaceryle torquata
TGGGCCTTTAAATGGGAGCCAGGGGGCGGGGCCAGTCCCAGCGGTGACAGCCAACCAGGAGCCCGCCTCCGGCCACCGGCCACGCCCCCAGCGGCCGCGCCCCCGCCGCGTCTTCCGAACCGCCCAATGGGCGGTGGGGAAAGGCGCTGCTCTCGCCGCCGATTGGCCCGGTGTCACGCGGCCGCTCGAGCGAAGATGGCGGCGCCCAGCGCCGGGGGGCCCCGAGCGGGCCGCGGCTGACGGCTCCGAGCGGGCCCCGGCGTTGGGGGGCGGCTCCAGGACGCAGCCCCGGCCCGTCCGGCCGCCATGGACCTGCTGTTCGTGCTGCTCCGCGGGCTGCGGGTGGCCCTGGACCTGCTGCTGCTGGTGCTGGACCTGAACTTCTTCCTGGTGTCCTCGCTGGTGTCGGCGCTGCTCTGGCTGCTCGCCGCGGCCTGCAGCCTCCCCGCCGCCGCCGCCGCCGGGGCGCTGGCCTGCTGGGACGGGCTGCTCCTCTCGCTGGCTTCCGTGGCGCGGGCGGCCGGCTGCCTGGCGCTGGGCGCGATGCAGGGGCTGGCCGGCCTTCTGCGCGGCTGCTGCTGCGGCCTGGAGGGGCTGAAGGTGGCGGGGCACCTTCTGTCCCACCTGGCGCTGCGGGGCAGGGAGCTGCTGCAGCGCGGGCTCTGCGGGCTGCTGGGCCCTGGCCAGGCCCTGGCCAGGCAGGTCTGCGAGGTCCTGGCCATTGGCACCAGCCTGCTGGCCTACCTGGTCAACAGCCTCGTCAACGTGTGCCTCATCGGCACGCAGAACCTCTTCACCCTGGTCGCTGCCCTGTGGGACTCTGTCGCCGGCCCCTTCCTCCGAGTCACGGACCTGCTGGCCGCTTTCCTCGCGCACGTCTCCAGCGGCGCCATCGCCGTGTCCATCCTGCTGTGGTCGCCCTGCCAGCTGGCCTTTGAGCTCCTGGCCTCTGTTGTTGAGCTCTTCATCAGCATCTTCTTTGTGAATATTTACGGCCTGGGCTTGCTCCTCCTCATTATTGCTGTCAGCGCCTTTGTCTTCAACCCTGGGCTGCTGTGGACGCTGACAGGCTATGTGCTGGGCTACTTCAACACGCTGCCTTCCTACCACCGCCTGCAGCGGGACATGTGGCGGCTCTATCAGATGGCAGTCCTGACGCTGGGTATGGCCATGACCTCCCAGGCCTGGCGCAGGCTGGTGGACTGGAGTCTGCAAGTGACCGACTGGAGTCTTCAGGTCACCAACTGGAGCAGAGGAGGCGGAACGATGAACCGGGAAAGCAACCAGCAAGGGGCACCTGTGCTCGCCCCAAGAGCTGCAGCCTCCGGCAGGCTGACACTGGCAGGGGTCAGCCATCTGCCAGCCGAGCACGAGGACCAACAGGATGCTGAGCAGGTACCGCAAGTGCGTCCGGCTCTGAGTCGAAGTGCCATGGCAGGACAGCGTCTCCAGCTGCCCAGGGATGAACCGAGTACCTCCCGGGGGAAAGCTCCAAGGAGACAGCAGCTGAATGCAGCAGCTGGGGACGCCGAGGGCCCTCTGGACAATGACCCCTGGATGCTTCTGAAAGAGCAAGAGGAACGTAAGAAATGTGTCATCTGTCAAGACCAAACCAAGACAGTCCTGCTTCTGCCCTGCAGGCACCTGTGCCTGTGCCAGGAGTGCACAGAAGTCCTCCTGCAGCAGGCCATCTACCAGCGCAACTGCCCGCTGTGCCGCCAGATGATCCTCCAGACACTCAACGTGTATCTGTGAACCCAAGGGGTGCGTGGCTTGGGTCATTTCCCCAGGAGGTCAATGGCACCCCTGTCTGCCTCTTGCTGGGAAGCAGAACTTCCCAGGGCTGCCCCGAGCAGCTTCCAAAGGACTACAGATGGTGCTGAAAAGGCAAAAGGCTGTTGGGGGTGTCTGCTAGCCATGTTTGCTACCTAACTAGGTTGGAGCTCTTGCTAGCAAGCACAATGATTGATCTCTGCAGCTAAGAGAGTTACTTTGTTGTTGACAACCTTTGCTGTGCCAGGGCCTGTTGCCTCCAGCCTGCAGCAGTCTGAGATCCAAAGCAGAGTGCAGAAAGGTCCTCAGGTCCCTCCTAGCCAAAGCTGATGGAAACATTAAAAGCTGCACCCTCCTGGGAATAACAGGGGCTGGGACAAGGCAAGGGCAGGTTTTTCCCTAAGGCTGACCAGAAGACTACCCAGGAGGCTGCAGTCAGGCCCCTGGTTCCTCCTCCCACCACCTGTCGGGGAGTTCCCAGGGAAGGGAGAAGTGTCCCCTTTTTTCAAGGCCCTTGGAGAGAAATGAACACACTCAAGCTTTTGGGGCTTTGGTACCAGAGGGCTGAGCCTGTCTCTGAGCTGGAGAACACCCAGGTTTCTGGGGTACTTCAGTATCTGTGGCTTTGGATTTTGAGCTTCCTATGCCCTTTGCCAGGACAAGAAGGAGCGCTGATGAAGGTGGGTTCCCTGCTCCCTGCAGGAAGAGTTCAGCGCTGCTGCCGCTTCCATGCATCGCCTATGCAAGACCAGCAAGCACGCATCACATGGGGAGGTGGGAGGGAGTTAAGTGCTGCCTGGGGAGCCTGAGGGGTGGCTTGCTGGTCAGTGCTTACCTCCCTGTCGAGGCTGAAGAATCCTCTCTGGATAATCCCCATTGTCTTCAGGCTCAGAGTGCTGTGGAACTGGGTGGTTCACACCAGTCCTTGGTTGCTGCTTCCCAGGCTGAGCTGGCTAGAGGCAATAACTCTATGGGAGGAGAGGGGACACCCCAAAGCTCCTGGGAGCCCCTGGAGACATTCCAGCTCCAGGCACGGTTTCTACATATCTGTGCTGTGGATCTGCAGTTGTGTGCACAGAGCAGTAGCAGGACCATGGCGTCTTTGATTAGGGCAGGGTTACACTGTCGTGCTGTCTTACTGTCTGTCAGAAATGTTGCTAGTTTTATTTAAGTGTCCCCTGAATTCTAATGAGGGCATCCAGTCGTGGCTGGGGAGATGTGAGATGGCTCATCCCAGCTTGGTCAACCAGCATCATTCCAAGAAATTGCTGGGCTGTGAGAGGGCCTTGTGCTAAAAAGCTTTTCTTTTTCTAGCTGCTTGCCTCAGGTCAGCCACGTGCCACAGCCAATTTTGGCTGGAGCCAGACTGGAAAGAGTCGACTCCTGGACTGCAAGCCAAGAGCCTGAGGGTGGCTGGCATGGTCTGACTTCTCTGTTCTCCTTGATCAAAAGATTTAAGCCAAAACAGAGACAGCAGAGAGGCCAGGTCATGCTGGGAGACGCCCCTGCACTGTAAACCTGGGCTCTCCTGTGGCTGCAGCCAGGGGCACTTGCAGTTGAGTAGCCAAGCCCTTGACGGATCAGTGAGCACATCCTCCCCCAGCTGTGTTCCCCAGCTTGTCACAGGCACTGTCAGAGATCCTCCTTCCAGAGGGTGTGCCTCTAGACACAGCCGGGAGTGGGAATGTGGCCACTTCTGGCTGCAGGTGTTGGTGTTCAGTCAGGACCAGCTCTTGGGTCTTGGGGTGTGATATTTCCTACAGGAATTACAGGAGGAAGGACACCTCCCCAGGAGTGCAGTTTCTCCCCACAAACCCTTTTTCTATTACAGCAGTCACGCTTTATTGTTTTAGGGCCCATTTGTTTATTGCCTGTTTATAAAGAAGAGAAAGCTTTGCCTTAAGTTGAACTCTTTGCACTATGGACCAGCTACCGAGCAGATTAAAGTCTCCCTTACCAAAAATTGCCTGCTGCCTTTTTCTTGGGAAGGGTTTTCTCTGTGGGGATGAGGTCTCCTCTCTGCTTACCCCTGAGCTCCAGAAGCAGCCCATCACTCCTCACCAAGGGTCAGAGCTGGAGGACCAACACGACCAGCAAGCTCGGGGTACTTGCCTGGGCGTGCTTGCACCCAGAAAGGCAGCACTGAGAGGTACAATTACAGGGGGGAATGCAACCGCATGCTGGCTAACAGGCAGCATGTAGGGTGCCTAAGGCTGATGGTTGGCCGCAGCAGACCTGCCTGCTCTCTGGCACTGCAGCTTTTGGTGTGGGGCTGCATTCCCCACGAAGAGTGTCCTGCAGCAATGCTTACAGACCAGTCCAGGGCACATGATCTGGAGTGCCCTTGCTCCAGAGCTTGTTTGGAAGCCTCTCATGGGAGAGAAGTGGGATGGTTTCAGCCCATCACAATGCAAAAGCTCTTCTCACTTCCCCAAGGAGGGAGGAGCACAAGGCTGCTGGGATACTCCAGTTTAGAAGCGCTGGGGTGGCAGGGGCTGACAGCTTGCTGAAAGCAGGGCCCCCCAGGCCCTGGGAAAATCCCCGGGATCCCTTTGTCAGCCCAGCTGCAACATCCCAGCCCGAATGAGCTGCTAGTCCCAGCCTGGGGACAACAGCCATCGCCTGCCTGGCAGCAGGGAGCTGGCAGCGGGGAGCTGGCAGCAGGGAGCTGGCAGGCCAGACGCTCGCTGCAGATGCGTGGCAGCGTGAGCAGCTAAGGATGGCAGACTGCGGGGAGGGAGCAGGTGATGATCAGCAGCCGACCCGCAGGGGGTCTTTGAGCTGCTCCCGCACGCCAGCTTTGCTCCCTCATTAGCGGCTCGGCATGGGGGGCTGCACCAACTCACCAAACACCAAGGCAATCCCAGTACTGTGGCTGGTTGAGTTATGAGTATCTGCACGAATGAAGACTCTACTATCTCTCTGAGCAGCCTGTGCCAGAGTTTGATCACCTTCACAGTTGAAAATGGACAGCCCTTTGCTGGACTCTCTCCAGTATATCCATGTCTTGTTCTGGAGAGCCCAGCAGTGGACATAGCACTGCAGCTGTGTCTGACCAGCACTGAGCTGAGGAGAAGGATCACTCCCCTACAGCTGCTGGCCGTGCTCCCGCTCATGCGGCCCAGAGGGCCGATGACCTTCTTTGCCATGAGGGCACATTGCTGGCTTGTAGTAGACTTGTTGCCCACCAACATCCCCAGGCCCTTCTCTGGGAAGCTGTTTTCCAGCCAGTCAGCCACCAGCACATGCTGATAAGTGCTCACAGCCCACTAGTTCCTCCTATCCGCACTGCACCCTGCCTGTATTAGTGGCCCTACACTTGCCCACTTCCCAGCAGGCCACAAGAGCTTGCCCACAACACTGTCCTGTGGGCACTGCCTTATGTGTGCCCCCGTGCTGAAGTACCCCCACTTCAGTCCTGTTTTGTTGGTAAAAAAGGCCCTGCTGTTCACGACCCTTGAGGCCTTCCCTTACCCACGCCAGCCATCACATCCCCACCTGAGTGAGGATTGTCCCCTTCCCCGCCATTCCCAGGTTAAAGCTCTCCTTACCAGGTTAGCTGGCCTGCTGGCAGAGGTCACCTGCGACGACCGGACAGTGCTCCCCGCACGTTGTCAGCAATGAGGGTGCTCAACCTATGCCATCACCGCAAGCTTTTGGGGGGGATCGGGAGCCATCCTTCTGTTGCCAGGAGTCACCAGGACAACCTTCACCATTGAGTGCATTTCAGCTTTTGACTCTAGCAGGTACACACTCTGCAACCGTAGTTGAAGGTTTGAGCTCTTGTAGCTGTAGGGTCGTGAAGACGATCCAGTTGATCTCCTTCATACACTATCTGATACCACACAGCCTGCCAGCCTCCTCCAGAAGCTCCTCCATTTGGCATCACAGCTCTGAGTCACGCACAACCACCCACTTTTTGAGGCTGCCAGCCAGGTGCACCAGCCCTCTGCATCTCAGGGCTGGCCAGGCTGTGCCCTCCAGCACTGTGGGAATTGACACTCCAGTGGCTGCAAGGAACTGCACCCTTGGTGTGGCAAGAATGTGTGTGCTGCTGAGAAGTGCTGGCACATTTAATTTATTTAAAAAAAACAAAACAAAACACTAACAACCCCCCAGAAAAAAAACCCTCCACCTTTCTGCACAAACTGCCACCTCTGTCAGCTGCATCACAGTACCTGAGAGCTGAGCCTGGCTCTTATATAGGCTTCTCCCTTGCACTGGCTAAAGGATGCTGGCTCCTCCCTAACCTGAGCTCAGCTGGAACAAGGGTTTCAAGGCCTCCTTCAGCAGGGACAGCTGGCAGAACTCATCAGAAGCAGCTGGAGCTTGCTAGAAACTTGCCAGAAGTGAAGGTCTCATGTGGCTTCCCTTCTCTTATCCTTTCCTTATCCTCTTCCTCATCCTTTCTTGGCAGCAGCAGGCACGCCCATGTTCCTTAGGGGGTTTCCAGAAGCTCCACAATGGTCCCGGACAAAGTTCCCTAAGACTAAGAGCACCTCAAAGAAAACAGAGCCCAGAAAGTGCTGTACCAAGTGCTACGTCTGTGGCTGCCTCTGTTAGCTCAGTGTGTTTGTCCCCTGCATTGTAATAGGGACCAGAAGGTGCTTCCAGCCCCCACACACCTTCCCTGTCCTTGTCTCAAGAAAAGTCATCTTCCTCTTCCCAGAATAGACAGCACTGGCTATTGATCTGCTCTGCGGTGTTGTTTGCCCCTGGGCAGCTCTGCTTACAGAAAAGGCCATCTCAACCCAAACAGACGCTCCCTCTGTAACCCAATCCTACGGCTGAGGCTGGGAACAGGAAGGAGCCAGCAAGATGCCAAGCAGACGCCCTCAGCACCCAGGGGGAGCAAGGCTTCACCCCCTAGCCCCAGCACCTCCACAGGACCCTATGGATTGGGGGTGACCCTTGGTAGCTCTGGATCCCTCCCCCCAGTCCCACACAGCTAGGCAGGTTGAAGAGTGACATGCCCTTGTCCCCAGGTCCCTACATGGTCCCGTCCCAGGGTGGCGATCTGTGGGACTGTGGGCTGTGCTGGCCCTCCAGGGGGGCACACAGGCTGGCCCCAGCTCCCAGCCAGGGCAGGTGCACAGGGCTGCAGGGTTTGTTCATCCCAGATGGGCATGACCATAGACCTGGGGGCTCCATGCAGCACGGCTTGGGGGTAGCCAGGGAGCTGGGCCAGGGGAGCCGTGGCTGTCTGACCACCGAAGGGGGGGCCTGGGATGATAAGCATCCACAAGATCTTGCTGGCATGGCCAAGAGAAGAGCCCAGCCCAGCCCAGCTGCCGCCCCACGACCGGACAGAGCAGCCGTCCCCAGCTCACTCCGCTCCGGCAGCGGGGCCCATTAATGAGTTCGGCCCCCGGCCAAAAGCCCCCTCCCTTCCTGGTCCCCGCAGGGACCTATTTTAGGCAGGAATGAGGAAACTCTTCATTCCCCTGCTAAAAATAGGGCCCTTTCTCAGAGGCGGGTCACCGCGTTCGCACTGGAGCGCGGGGTCGGCAGGGAGGGCTGGCAGGACGGGGGCCCCGCAAGCCCCTTCCCGGCAGCGTGGGGCCAGCGAGCCGCCCCCCCCTCCATCGCTCCCCGCCACCGGGCCAGGGTCCCTGCCTCGCCCCGAGAAAGCCCACTCCCAGCGGGGTGGCTCCCGCGGGAACGGGACCCTCACACCCAGCAAGGCTTCGGTCCTCCCCGTCGCGCCGCAGGGAGCCGGGACACCTGGGGGTGCTCCCCCGGTCCCGCTCCCCTCCCGAGGCTGCGGGGAGGGTGCACGGGGGGACAGTCGCAGTGGCGTGTCCCTCGCTACGGGACGCCGATGCCTCCATCTAGTGGCTGCTGCGACGAGCGGCGGCCCAGGACCGTCCCTTCCCGTCCCCTCCCGTCCCCTGGCCCGGGAAACCCCGGCAGGACGGAGCAGCCCTGCTGGTCCCTGGCCCCGCCGGCACCCACGCAGCAGCCTCCCCCGAAGGGTGCCAGCACCCCGGCGAGCCCGGCACGGCCCCGCCGGCACCCGAGGAGCTGTCGCGCAGGCACGGGCGCACATGCAGCAGGAACACGGGTGGCTGAGGAGCCCTTTATTGAGGGTGAAGAAGAGGGGGATGCAGCGGGGCGGCCGGCGGGCAGGTAGCAGGGGTGAGGAGAAGGGCAGCTGCTAGCCCTGGGGCATGCCAGGACCCGACTCCCCACCGCGCCCGCGGCCAGGCAGCCCCGGCTCGATCTGCACATGGGGAGAAGGTGACAGCACCGGCCAAGGCACCGTGCCCGTGTCGGCAGGTCTAGGCTCGGTGTCGAGGTGGCTATGGAGAGTAACATACAACAATCAGGTTATTGCAGCTCCCTGGTGTGAGCGTCTTGCCCAAGAGCTGGGTGCCGGAGATAATACTTAGCTCTTATACAGCACTGCTCAGGGATGCTCCCTGCCGCCCCTGGGGTGGCAGAGGGGCCATATTCCTGCCCTGTGTTGGCCAACAGCAGCAAAGCAGGGCAGAGATCCCTGTGTCCCAGCTCCCGTGAGGCCAGACCCCAGCACTGCCCTCCCCGGGGCACCAGTGACTGGGAAGGGGCACATGCCCTGGCCCTGGCCACACCCTGGGCAGGCTCAGGCAAAGACGGCAGAGTTTTGCCAGTAGGAGTAGACAAGGAAGCCGGTGAAGGTGCTGTCCGTCTTGACGCTGGCGTAGAAGCCGATGTAATCACCCACGCCCACCTGCACCCACACCTCATCCTCAGGCTCCAGGCGGACCAGGGCTCCCCCGGAGAGCGAGGTGGGCTTAGGCCAGTTCCCGTAGTACTGGAAGAAGGAGGCGATGGACTGGCCATTCTTCATGATGTCAAACTGGAGGCTGGCACGGTACACGGTGGCATGGACAGCAAAGTAGTAGAGCCCAGGAACCTCGCAGGTGAACTTGCCCGTGGTGGGGTCATAGTGACCCTGCTCGTTGATGAGCACCACATCGAAGCGGATGGGCTGGTCAGCCAGCGGCGGGCTGCGTGACTCGGAGCGCTTGGCGCTGAAGGCCGAGCGAGGAGCCACTGCGCACTCGCCCTGCGCCCCCTTCTCACCATGCATGCCGTCCGTGCCGGGGCTGCCCACCTCCCCGCGGGGACCGGGTGCTCCTGAGGCAGGCAGGAGGGGACAGGGTTACCTCTAAGCCACCACCAGCACGGCCCCCAGCCCCGATCCCACCGGTGTTACAAGCTCCCACAGGACACAGGTGGTGAACGCTCACCATGGCCAGTGCTCTCTGCCTGGGGGAACAGCAGAAGCGGGGAAAGCTAACTGTGTATGGTGAGTACAGTGGCAACGTGGAGCTGGAGAAACCTCCCCAGGCTGGGAGAAACCCCAGCCCGGGAGCCAGGGTGGGGATGATGCAGGCGTGTTCTGGGGACAGCTTAGTGGGCCCTCCAAAAGCAGGGTGTGGAAGAGAGGGATGGCAATGGGGATGGGGAGAGAAGCAGCTTTGCCAGCAATAGGGAGCTGCTGCCTGTTGCAGGGACACAGTGTCACCACAGGCAGGACCGGAGGGGGTGGGTGGTGGCATGAAAAGGGAATTTTTGCAGGATTTTTTCTTGGTTTGGCAATGTGGGGCTGTGCCACCATCAAGGGCTCACACCCTGGCATGAGGGCATTTCCCACTGTCGGGGCAGATCAAGTCCCACATCCCTGGCCCCCATCCTCTTTTCTTACCAGGAGGGCCCATCTCGCCCTTCTCCCCCGGCATCCCCATCACCCCGTCCCGGCCGTCTCGTCCGTCTCTGCCTGGCAGACCCTGGCCCCCATGCAGGCCTGGGGTCCCCGGGATACCCGGCTGCCCTGAGCACAGCCCGGGGATCTTGTTGTCATCGATCTGCAGGGAGCTGGTGATGAGCCCAAAGAGGAGAAGGAGGAAGAGCTGCTTCATCTTGTCTGCTGTGGAGAGGCTGGAAAGGGACAGAGAAGGATAACAGCTCTGGTGAGCTCAGTGAAGAGGGCTGGGAAACCAGCTTCCAGTGCTTGTCAGGGAGTGGGTGTGGGGGGTCTGCAGGGGACTGTTCCTCCCTTTGCCTTTTTGTCTGCTTCAGGTCTGACTGCTGGCCACACCTGCTGCAACCCCACCACCCGCTGTGCCACTGCATCATCCTGCAGTCCAGAGTATGCCCTGCCATGGGATGACCCGCGGGGGTGCCAGGGCCAGGGAGCTGGGGCAGGAGCTGGGGCATGGGCAGGAGGCAGGAGCTCTGTGCGTGCGGCTGGGGGCTGTTTGGGGTGGGAGCTGCCACACCGGCAGCGTGTTTGGCCATGGGGGTGTGTGGGGGGGTGCTGGCAGGGCACTGTTGGGGTGGCAGCTGGAGGGCGGTGGGTGAACTGCAAGCTGTGTGTGGGTGGGGTTGTTGCACCCGGGCGGCGTGTGGCAGGGAGCAGCTCGGGGTGTGCGGGGCTGCATCACGGCCCAGCCCTTGGCAGCATCCCTGCTGCCGGCAGCTCTGCTCCATGTCCGGCTGGCTGTCTGGGGCACGGCTGTCTGGGTTGGCAGCATCCCAGCTGAGGCTGGACCACCCCGGTTCTGGGGACCACCCTGCTGCCTGAACTGCCCCCAGCCCTTCCCACATCAAGGCAGTGGCCTGTGCTGGCTCCCTCCCCGTGGCCTTGCCCAGGGAAAGCAAGTCTCTTCCCCCTCCTGGACGTGACGGCTGCAACAAAGAGGAAAAGGAGGAGAAAAGTGTCTCTCCTCCGCCCAGGCGCTGGAGCCAGGACCCCAATGAGTCCCAGCTCCAAGACAGCTGAGTAGCCCCACTCACTGCGATCCCGCGGCTCTCGCCCCGGTGCCTCGCTGCTCTCCGGCGTGAAAGGGCTGCGGCTCTTCCTGACCACTTCTCTCTGACGAAGGCCCTAGGAAAGGCAGCCTCTCCACCCCCCACCCCCCTCCTCCTCACATCTCTCCTCCCAAACTCCAAAGGAAATCAAGGGCCTTGGGAGCCAAAAGCTACAAGACACGGGGAAAAAGAAAAATAATCCCGTGGTGTCAGAAGTGCTGTAGGCAGGGGGAAGGGAGAGCGAGACAGCCTGGCAAAGGGAGAGGAGGTATCGGCTGCAAACCACCTCAGCTGACCATGTCTGGGCAGCAGGATGGAGGGAAAGGAAGTGGGAGAAAACAGCCAGCAGAGTAAAAGTAGAACAAGAGGAAGGCCAAGGAGGGAAATCCAGCAAAGACAGGCAGGGTTGGAGTTGCAAAAGGAGAGGGAGCCCTCAGGGCTTGTGGATCCCCTGACTGGCAGCCCTAGGGGTGTTCCTGGCAGCAGGGCTGAGGCAAGGGGGACATCAGGGTGCACAATGGCTGGCAGTGCCAGTCCCAGGAGCACCTGTGGGGTGCCAGAGGGTGCCAGCATAGGAGCTGGGGGGCAGCATGTGGGGCTGGGTGGGCAGGGACTTGCCAGGCAGCAGCAGGCAGGTGGAAGCCCAGGCAGAGCAGCACTGTGGCCATGCCAGGAAGCAGGGCTAGCTCCGGGGGACAAGGAGCACGAGGCAAAGCTTTCAAAGGCGCTCCCAGCTTGCCTTAAACTCGTTCCAGCACCGAGTGCGTCCAAGGGACACAGTCAGACGGCAAGCAGCGGGGCGGTCCTGTGACCGGGGGAGTCCCTGCGCCCTGCAGCCAGCTTGCAGCAGCTGGGACAGGCAGGGAGCAGAGGAGCTGGCTGGGCTCGGGGCTCCTGAGCCGGGGCTGTGTGGGAATGGTGGTGCCATGCTGGCTGCGAGGGCAGAGTAGTGCTGACCACGGTGGGTGCTGTTCCCAGTAACCCCAGCCAGTCAGAGGACTTTCCCACGCGGTCAGGGCGGGTGAGGGCAGCGGGAAGCATGCCGGCCCTGCTGGCTTTCTCCTCCCTGTGCCGGTGCCCGCAGCAGTGTGGGTGACATTGCTGGCTGAGCCTTCCTGCCCTGGATGTCCGGGGACAGGCTGTGTTCTGGCAGGGAGCCACCTGGCTCTTCTCTCCCAAGGTGTGAAGGGGCTGTTGTTTTTGGCCAGCTGGGAGCTGGTTTGTGGCTACAGGGTGTTGCCAGGCCCGTGGCCATCAGGGTGGCCTGAAGCCAGCATGGTCAGCTCAGCCAGCAGGGCTACAGCCCTTGCTGGGGCAGGGTCCCCTCCCTGCATCATGTGGCTGCCTGCCTGACCCCCTCTGAGATGCACCACCTCCCTGGGGCCCTGCAAGCCCTCCAGCCCATTGAGGGCACTGCCGTTCCCCCCTGCAGGCGGGAAGTCTCCCCCATGTGCACAGTTCATGCTCAGGCCACCCACCCCATCACTGGCTTCCCTGCCCTGGCCCATGCCTCAGTCTCCCCTAGGATCTGGCAGGTCCCACACACAGACCTTCCCAAAATGAGACACCTGCTCCTTTGGATTTGTCAGCTGCTCATGCTGTTTATTCTGCTGGACTTTGGCTCTGCTGGATGTGGGCAGTCCTGGGCTCTTCCTCTGCCTGCAGCCTGGTTCACCTCAGCCCAGCCTTGCTGCATTTGGGGAGCATTAACCCTTACCCTGCTAGGCCAGCAGCTGCCTGAGGGCTGCAGGAAGGGTGCTGCGCAAAGCCTGGAGAGTCTGAAAGAGAGAAGTGGGCTGGAAACCATGCACAGCTCTGGCCAACAAGCCTGGGGCTGGCTCAGGATAGGGAGGCAGTGCTCAACCCCCTTGTCACCGTCCCGCTGCTTGGCAGGGGAACTTCACATGGTGTCCCCAGCACAGTTCCAGCCTGTGGGCACAGCCCCTCCAGCACAAGTTTTTTCCTGTAGCACGTCTGGGAAGGGGTCTGCTCTCGAGGCACCTGACTCTGTGGGCAAGCCCATGGCAGCCAGGCACTGAGCTGAGTGCTGAGCCAAGGGGATGACCCTGGGGCAGGTGAGGAACCAGGCGATGGGGTGCTGCTGATGGCCACGCCAGCAGCTGGGTATTTGCAACAGGAGAGACATCTGGGGAGTGGCTCTGGGCAGGCTGTTTCCACCCCTGCTCCTCTTCTCTTGCCAGGTCAGGGCTGGAAGCACTCTATGGGGTCATTGGAGTCAGGCAAGATGTTGCAGTTGATGGGCCAGAGGATGCCAAGGAGGCCGAGGGACTGCTGGCACCGCAGCTCAGCAGCCAGGCACACGGCTCGGCAAGGCTGCAGGACACCCCCATCTGGGGTGCATTTGGGCACGAAGAGGCTGCAGATGAGGAGGCGGAGATGCTGGTAGCAGGCGAGCTCCATCAGCGTCTGCAGGAGAGTGGCAGTGAGCATGGCACAGTGTAGTGTGGTGCAGGCAGAGCTGCCTGCAGCCCCCGAGCAGCTCACCTGGTAGTCCTGCAGCACCTCAGCGGCTCCCTCCTGGTCCGGGATGGCCAGCCAGATGTTGGGGAAGGAGGTGTCATTGTAGCCCAGTCCCAGGCACATCTCCACTTCCACGGGCTCACAGACAGACCCTGCCACAGGGTGAGGTGCTTCACTTCTTAAAGCAGCAGTGAGGCACACCAGGCGTAGCTCGGGCAGATGTTAGCCGTGAGCCAGTGTGTCTCCCTGGCCAGGAGACACTCAGCAGTGGCACCCAGGAGCACCCAGAACTGGCACTCACCGAAGGCTGGGTAGGAGACCCCAGTACAGTTCAGCTCATCGGTACCATCGGGGCAGTCGTGCCAGCCGTCACACACAGACTCCAGTGCCCGGCACTCACCATTTCCACAGGAGAACTCTGTGGGGCTGCAGGTCTCTGTAAGATAAGAGGTGCCTGTCCTGGACAGCAGGGCATGGGCTTGGGCATGGGCAAAGAGCAGGCTGGCCACGGCTAGGAGTCAGCCTGTTCCCATGCTGACCATCCCTGTCTCTGCTCTGCCTGGTCCCTGGATGAGCGATGTCCAGGTGAGTAGTTACAGAGCACAGCCATTTGGCAACCATAAGTGGTAGGTGACCATCGCTGGCCCAGCTTAGGGGGATCCCACATGCCCAGGCCCCAGGTGATGGATGATGCCTGCGTGCAGGTGAGCCCTTCCAGGCCACCTCCCCGTGTCTAGGATCAATATGATTATAGGGTAATTCAGGTGAGCGGGGACCAGAGGGGTCTGTAGCCCAACCTCCTGCTCCAAGCAGGATCAGCTATGGGGTGACAGCAGTTTTCTCAAGGGCTTTATCCAGTCTGGCCTTGAAGACCCCCAAAGACAGGGACTAAACAGCCCCTCTGAGCAGCCTGTGCCCCTGCTTGGCTACCTACTCTCTGTGGCATTGCGGGCTTGGTAGGTGGCGAAGAACCCATTATCTGCTACTCCTTCATCTGCCACGAAAAGGACAGTCATGACATGGCGTGAGGAGGTCAGGGTGGGTGGCATCTGGTGGCCACAGAACCTGCCAGGGTGGTGGAGCAAGGGATGGAGTCAGGGTGGGCAGTAGAGCTGACCAGCCCCTTCCCAAACTCTGCCCTCTGGTAGCTTCTTCTCCCCAGGCTGCCCCATGCCTCAGTTTCCCCATCTGATTCATGGGAGCCCAGTGTACCCAGGTTGGTGCAGCAGGGCCAGAGATACCGGGAGTGTGCCTATACCTGCCCATGAGGCTGGCGGCCCCCGTGCCAGTGCTGTCGTGCACCTCCACGAAGTCGAAGCTGCAGTCCTCGTGAGACTCCAGGCTGAAGTTGTGGAAGTGCAGGTCGATGACATGACCCACGGGCACTGAGATCTGCCAGAGGCACAGCTGCAGGGCAGGGGTCAGCCAGCGACACCCGTGAAGCAGGGGCACCCTCAGCTTTCCCCGGTGGGAGATTGCCTTCCTCCCTGGCCACCCTTCCCCTCACCCTGCTCCTGCCTCCATCCCACTGGCATCCCTTCTCTCACCTGCTGGTGCGGGTATGGCTGGGGGTGGTTCGGGGTGAAGAAGTGCCCCTCCAAGGCAGTCAGTGGCCCCCCACACTCTGAAGAGACACACACACATGCAGCTTTACCCCCTGCCCCTCTCCCTTCGCCCTAGCTCCCCAGTCCTCCACCCCTGCCTGGGCTGCAGGTGGGGGCTGGCCCACCTTTGTGCTTCAGGCTGCAGTTGGCCTCATCGCTCTTGTCCCCGCAGTCATGGAAGCCGTCGCAGATGAAGCCCAGGTGGAGGCAGAGCCCCTGGTCGCACAAGTGCTCGTCCCAGGCGCAGGTCTCTGCAGCGCAGGCACAGATGGCCAGGCTGGCAGTGGCATCCCACTGGGCACCCTCCCCTGCCCCAGTGCCCCAGGCATTATAGGAGACCCCTCATTGCTACCCAGAGTGAGGAGTGCTGGCAGTGCCCAGGGGCAGGGGTACTCACTCTCACTGGGAGCCACAGCACGGTAGCGGGCGATGAAGCCTGGGGCACCCACGCTGCTGTCAGAGACGAAGGTGACACGCAGGTGGTTGGAGTTTGTGTTGAAGGTCGGAGGGGCCACGTTGCCACAAAATCTGAGGGTACAACAAGGGGAGACACTGCTCGCCCCCGGAGATGCTGTCCCCTCCCCACTGCACTGTCATGCTCCCCAGTCACGACCATCACGACCCTACCTGGTCGGGCCCCCCCGAGCCGGGACAGGATCTGTGCTGCCAGCCCCCTGCTCTTCATAGAGCTCCACGCGGTCAAAGAGGCAGGAGGCAGTACCCTCCACGCTGAACGTCTCCATCTTCAGCTGGATGGCGAGGCCAGGGCCCACCTCGATGTGCCAGATGCAGAGCGCATGGGGTGGGTAGGGGCCGGGGTAGTTGGGAGAGCTGAATGAGCCCTCAGGGCCCTGCAGAGTCCCGCCACAGGCTGCATGGAGCAAGAGTGGGGGCATGAGCCAGTGCTGCAAGGCATGGCTGTCCCAGCACACCACCCCACACGGGACTTACCCGGTGCTGCCGTGCTAGCTGTGGGCAGCCAGCTCTGAGTTGGGGTGGCAGCTGTTTTGGGGGCCGAGGGTTCCTTTCGGGTGGGTGCTGCAGTGGTGGTGGCGGTGCCACGGGCAGGCAGGGCTGCAGCTGGGGCACTGGGTGGCTGTGGGGACGTCAGCTCTGTGCTCAGGGAACAGCAGGAACAGCTCAGCCCCATCAGGGAGAAATGGTTGCAGTGGTGGGGATGGGGCTTAGGAAGCTGACCCAGACGTGTCCTGTGCTCCCACCCTACCCTATGTATGCTGGTGCCAAGACATCCTACACAGGTCTCCTAGGACCCAGTGACCTTGCCACATCCTAAGGAGTTAAAGATCCCCCTTGCTCCTGGGGCGCTCTCTCCCCACCATGGGCAGAGGTGTGAGTCCTGTGTAGGATGGATGCCTTCGCTGTACCACTCTCCCCCTCTGAGCTGGTTCTGTGTCCCCTGCCAGCCACAGCCCATCTCCCATCTCTCCCTGCATGGGCACTCACGGTGGATAATGATGCCCAGGAGGAGGGCGATGAGGAAGAGGAGGATGGCGCTCATCAGTGCCACGCAGAGCCAAGTGAACTTGCAGTCAGCACGGTATTGCCAGCCTGCCTGGCCCCAGAGCTGCTGGCCTGCAGAAGGGTGAGGAAAGCAGGCAGAGCCAGGGTGCTGTTAACCATTCCCCACCCTGCCCCCTCGCTGCACAGCTGGCTGAGCCCCATCTGGGCATGTTCCGACCTCTTGTTCCCAGGGTGCTAATGGGTTCCCCAAGCAGCCCCAAAGCTCTGTGGGCAGCTTGCCCCACCAACCCACTCCCAGACCCATGGCTGCTCCTGGCCACCCCATGAACAGGGGCATGCGTACAAACCCCAAGGCGGGTACCGAGGCTGTCCCGGGACGACATGGGGCTGGTCCCATCCTCCTCTGGTGAGTGCTCTGCACTTGGTGCTTCCTGGGGCTCCTCGCCCTCAAAGACGGGGTTGCAGAACTCAGTCTGTAGGAGAGCGAGTGCCGGTGGCACCACAGGGAGCACGCTGCAGGGACCCATGGGTAGCTAGGTGGGGACCCCTTGACAGCATCCCACCCCCAGCCCTACCTTGCTGTGGTCCAGAGCCTCAGGGCAAAGCGTGATTTCGGTGAAGTCTTTCATGGCGATGGGCAATTCCAAGGGCAGCCTGGCTAAAAGCCTCCCCGGTGTGCTCTGCTCCCTAGCACAGCTGCCTGCCCCATCACCTGTTCCTCCCTGGATGCACCCATTGGTGCCGGGGTGGTGTGGGGACTCCTGCTCCACACTCTGGGGCAGAGGTGGTGGCAGTGCCAGCAGTGCCTACACGTGCCACCCCAGCTCCAGAGCCCGTGAAGTCCCGAGGGCCATGCCTGCTGTGCTGCTGGTGCTGGAAGCCCTGGGAGGCCAACAGCCCCAGTCCCCTCTGCAGGCCCCTTCCCCCTCGCCCGTTAATCCAGCTCAGCTGAGGATGCCGAGGTCAGGCTCTGGCACAGAGAACCAGCGTCTTAAAGGGGAAGGTGTTCTTGCACCCTCCTCGCTGGGAGACATTCCCAATGGGGACCCTGCCTTTGGGTGCACTGAGGCACCATTGGTTTGCCTGCTGATTCTGGGCTCCCCATCAGCACAGGATGACACTGAAGGGGCTGTTTGGGGGACCCCAGGCTGAACACATCCTTCCTTCCCTCACACCTCCCCAGCACTGGGTGCCTGAGCCCTGCCACCAGCATTCCCGCTGCCCCTTAATGCCTCAGTGCCTGTCTCCATCCCTAAGCAGGGGAGAAAGAGGCCATTGTTCAGGGGCTTTGGGGGATGAGCACAGGCACTGGGGAGCTCCACAGTAGGAGGAAAGGCTCCCTCTGCCTCTGAGCGCCGTGGCTTCCACATCTCCCTTGCTCCAGGCAAGCCCTGGGGCACGGTGCTCCTGGGGCTCTGGAACCACACAGCAGCAGGCTGCTCCGGCACCTGGGGAGGTTTCGCCCCCACCGCTAGACCCACAACCCTTGACTGCCTGCCCAGAGACAAGCACACGCACACAGCGCTCTGTTCAAGCTAAAATTTATTCCCGCACGAGTCTCCCTTGTACGAGACACTTCCCACCCATCTTGCTTACACAGTAAACAAGCCACCTGCCAAGCAGCAACGCTGCCCCAGTCCGGTACCTGCCGCGGGCAGCCCCTCCACCCTGGCCTGCCCTCCCCCGAGCCCTGCCGGGATGCCCCGGGCTGGGTGGGATGCTCGTGGCGCAAGAGTGCTCAGCCGGTGCCCGCAGGGCCAGCGAGGGCGAAGCAGGACGGGTTGTGGGGTTGGATGTAGCTGCCTTGTGGGCTGGGGCTGGGATTGTGCTGGGTCAGACCCATCTCTCCTCCTGCTGCACCTCAGGCAAGGCAGGATAGGGAGGAGAATAAATTAGAGAAAAGGCTAAGAAGGCCACTGGCGTTTGCTAGCTGGAGGACTGAGCAGCAGGGCGGGTGGGGACATCCATCCCTGGGCACCCAGGGGGCTCCTGATCACAGGGAGAAGAAAGCCCCAACTGCAGATGGTCCTGGAAAGCCACTGTCCTCTCTTCCCTCTCCTCTGCAGGACGGACATTCCTGTGCAATCCAAATGGCCTCCCACTCCCCGAAATGGTTTAAGGCACCGTCGTATGAGGAGGCAGGTAAAAATCTATCCGAAGCATCCCCCGGCACAAGTCCCTGAAGACCCAGGAAGCAACGGGGTGCTCCAGGTTGAGTGAAGTCCACTATAAATACGTATAAATTCCACAAAATGTTTTCCTCCCTCCTGTCCGTGAGTCTGGGCCTGAACTCAGGCTGCTTTGAGGAGTGTGCATGGGGCAGCTGCTAGGCACGTGCTGCCTGAGACGAGATGGAGGCAACTGAAGGATCAGGCTCCTTTGCCAGGAGGTTCAGAAGTGCCGGGAGGAGGTCAGGAACAGTTCATGAATCCTCTAGGACGGTCAAGCAGAATGGGAGTGCCAAGAGGCCATTAGGGATGTGGGAGGATCTCCTGGGTCCCCAGTTCTGGGTGCTCCCCCAGGGGAGCAGGGGTCCTGGCTGAGACAATGTTGCAGGCAGCCCCATGCCCGCAGAGTCCCTTGCTCAGTATTTTTATTACACACCAAAAAAAAAAAAACAACCCCCCAAAACCAACAAAAAACAAACAAACAAAAAACAGAAAAGAAAGGAAAGAAAAATAAAGAAAATAAAATGTACCCCAAGGTAAAAACCAAGTGCCAGTGACCAGGAGGTGCCTGAGCTGCCTGGGCCCTGCCCTGCTGACCTCCTCAGTTTGGAGCTGGGGTGTCCTTGCCCGGGGTCTGCTCCTGGCTGCCTCCAGCCTCCCACTGCAGCCACCTCGGCATCTCTCCTCTTCACCTCCCTCTTGCACCTGGGGAGCAAGTGGCCGAAACCTGGAGGAGCCGGTTCCGAGGGGCAGTGCAGGGGGTCCCCGGGAGGTAGGGCTGGCTACATGCGGGAGGGTGGGCTGGCCAGCTCATAGAAGAGCAGATAGGCATCGCTGCTGCGGACGTGGCTGGATGACATCGGGGTAACACTGCGGGAAGATGTGCTGTGAGCAATGGGAATGTGGCACTGGGATGCCCTGGGCAAGGGGTCCCTCCTCACTCTGACCCCCCAACCACCCTTATCCCAAGTGCAGCCTCACCGGGAGTCATTGAAACTGTGCCACTCGCTGGAGATGGGGCTCTTGCAGTAGGCAGTGTAGTGCCCCCCCATGGTGGTGCCCGAGTGGTTGGAGACGGCATAGAGGTTGTAAACGACGTGGTCTGTGGGAAGCAACGGTGGTGCTCAGCTGTGCCAGCCGCTGCTCCGCTGGCCCCCACCATGCCATCATGGAGCTGGGGTCAGGAGGGACTGGCACCCTGAGTGTCTGCATCTCCCACCCCCAACACCTCTGCCCCCAGCTGCAGGCTGCAGGATCCCAGGGGGCATGAGGGACCCAGCTGGAAGCTGCTGGGAGCCCAGGGCTAGGCTGGAGCCATGCAGGGCCTGGCACTCACTGCAGCTCTGAGAGGCAAACTCCCGGAGGTCCAGGTCCTTCAGCTGGAAGTTGACAAAGGTGGTGAGCTTGCTCGTTCGTATCCTGGCCTCTGAGAAGCGCTTCAGGTCTGAGAGGTCATGTTAAGGAGCCAGGGGACAAAGGGGAGCCCGTCAGGAACTGCCTGCCCCCCACCACCATCCCTTGTCCCTGTCCCTCCACTTGAAGGATACGAAGCACCAGGATCTTGGGGAACTTCTGGATGCTGAATTTCTTCATGCACCTTGTCCTGGCTTTGCAGCGACAACATGTCTGCGGGACACAAACAGCACAAGTAAGAGGGTGAAGGCGGAGGCCAGCCCTGCTGAGAACTCAGCCCATGGTCCTGGAGGGAAAGGGGCACAGCCTGCACCAAGGCAAGCCCACCTGCCCCCATGCCCCATACCGGTTTCTCATCCCCATCCAGCACATCCTCTTTGGTGAAGAGCCGTAAGCAGTCCATGAGGGTCACCTCCCCATAGCCTTTCTGTGGGAGCACAGTGTGGGTCAGGGACAGGGTCTGTGGGGCAGGGGAATGGGGATTGATGGGGATCTCTTACCTTGGGGATCGGCAGGGACAGGTCCCAGAAGGGGTCGAAGGCTGTGGAGCAGTAGCCACACTCACTGCAGGTCAGCGAACTCTTCAGCTGCCCAACGAAGAGATCTGGTGGGGATGCGACAGAGCAGGGTGAGGCCTTTGGTTCCCAGCCCTGCTCCCAGCTGAGCCCTGCCCTCCTCTCCCCACATCCCTGCTCACCACTAATGCGGCTGTCCTCCCTCTCCTGGTACCTCCTCCACATCTGCCTACTCTTCTCATCATCGCTGCAAGAGACAGGGACAGAGTAGTACCAAGTGTGGCTTGAGGGACACCAGTCCCTGCGACCCAGCTCAGAGGGACCCCTGCGGTCACTGTCCCTGGGCTGGGCTTGCAGGCAGTGAGCTTGTCTGTGGGACACATCCACTGCCTCTGCCCCAGCCAGCACTTACGGGAGGTGGTCCAGAGTGTCTGTGCTAGCCCGTGGCCGCACCAGCACACGGTTCACCTCGCTGTGCAGCCCATCGAGGAGGAACCGCAGGAACTCTTGTGCATCCTGCTGGCTGCAAGACACAGGGCACAGCCGGTGAGCAGCAGCTGGGGCTCAACTCCCCCCTGCCACCCCTGCACCAACACCTCTTACTTGTAGCCGACAAAGCGGGGAGCGTATCTCTGGATCTGTGTCTTGAACTCAGAAGGGCTCACGCTGTCATTGGGGGATGAGGTCCAGAGCAGCTGAATCAGCTTTGCAAACTCTGCAAGCAGAGAGGCAGGTCAGCAGCCCTGCTGGCTGTGGCCAGCTCCGGTGGTGTGGCATTCCTGTGCCCTCAAGCGAGAGCTCAGTAACCCACTCCAGGGTCTCTGTGGCCATCCCTGTTCCCTCTGGAGAGGTGACCCGACCCTTGCACTGTCTGGGCACCCACAGCACAGCACCTGCCCCAGCAAGGCTGGGAAGAAGCACAGACCTCTAGGAGGGGTTCCCCCAGAACTTGAGGTGGCCCAGGGGAGCAAGGACAAGCTGTAGTGATGTGCTGCAGGGAAGCCCCACAGGGTGTGGAGCCAGGGGCTGGTGACTGTTACCTGACATAAGCGCAGTGCGCATGCGGCTGTTGTTGTTGAGGTCCCGCAGGTACTGGTTCTGCAGGCAGTAATCCCGCAGCTCCTTGGTGTTGCTCAGGCACTGCAGGATGGAGTTCATGAAGCACTGGGGGAGGCAGAAGGGAAAACCATGGCAACAGGAAGCAGAGGGAGGCAGGCGGTGGCAGGGGCACACCTAGGGTGGGTGGGCAGAGGATGGGGACACAGCAGTGCAGTGCAAGGGAACCCCTTCCTCTGCCAGTGCTGTTGGGAGCAGGGTATAGGGAACCGCAGAGGTGAGAGTGTGGGCACTGGGGGAGAACTGAAGGGACGGTTGCTTACTGCCCCACAGATGTGCCCGCAGAAGGGCACGGTGTGAGCTGGGGCTACACAGCCAGGTGCCTGGGTAAGCACTCACCGTATTACCAAGGTTTCGCAAGCCGGTCAGCCCCTGCACCGCCTTGGAACTCTGCAGAGAGAGGGAACAGGGCTGAGACAGTGCTTGGCGCAGGCTAGGACACCCAGTGAGGTCACAATGCCACAAGTGTACACATGGAGCAGACCCTCAAGTGCAAACAGAGGCCCTATCCCACCGTGGCCACCATGGGCAGAGCCAGCACGCAAGTTGCATGCAGGACTGTGGCTGAGGAAGCCACAACTGCACTGTCTATCCTGCTTGCCCAGCCGCTGCTGCTTGGCTCCCTGGACTGGGACAATGCTCAGGGCTCAAAGTCCTCTCTGCCTGGCAGCACTGCTTGCTCCATGCCCTGGGCTGCAGGCCAGGATGGCTGCCCCTGCTGCCTCCCCTTGCCAGCCCTATGCCCCAGGAAGCTGAGGGATGGCAGTGCCCCATGCCTGCCCCACAGCTGCAGGAGGTGCACGGTGCCCTGCTGCTGCCTGCCTTGTCCATGCTGAGCGTTCCCTCCAGGACACCCTGCTCAAGCACAGACCAGACTTTGGCACAGTTGTTTTGCAGGATAAAGTCCACCTGGGAAAGCACAAGCCCAGCCCTGCAGCAGACAGCCCAGGGAATGGGACTGTGTGCCCAGCAGTGCCCTTCCAACTGCCCACTGTCCTGGCTGTGCTGTGCCTGTGCCACGGGGCTCTTCCAGGTTCCCAGGCACTTCCTGAGCTGGGCAGGTTCACACCGAGGAGACATGGGTGTGAATAGCTGGGCACTGGGGTCAGAAGGCATCACCACCCTTTGCTGGAGAGACTGAGAGCACAGAAGGGTCTGGGTGGCTACAAGGTTGCCCAGCCCTCTCCCAGCATGGGGGACTGGGTGCTGGTGGGGATGAGTGGTGGGATCCCAGGGGTCTGGCTCCCAGCCCTTCACGTGAGCCCAGCGCAGAGGACTGCGGTGGAGTGAACCTCCCCGGAGCTGTGCCTGGAGCACTGGGAGAGGCTGACTGGGCTTGTGGGGTCAGACTGCTGATCGTGCCCACTCAGCCTAACCAGGTTTTAACGATCCTTAGGCAAATGCCCCAGCTGCCCACCCCAGGCATGAGGAGGGGGAGGAGGAGAGGAGGGGGACCAGCAGCTCTGAAATAGCAGCAGCTGGTGTGTGTGTGGGAGGTGCTGAGCACCCAGCCCTGACAGCAGCCCAAAATAACCCAGATCCAGTTACACGTGCTCCTTAGTGACGGTGCAGGCATCACCCACCGCAGGGGAGACCAGCACCAGCAGGCACTTGGCCGCCTTATCTGGGCGCATACGGCTCTACCGGACAGAGCAGGTACCCTGTGTGCCATGTGAGTGTCCCCACAGTGCCCAGTGCACCCCCAGCCATGGCTGACAGTGGTGCTCAGTGCCTGGGGCTGGCTGTGCAAAAGATCCAGGCAACACCGCTGCATAATGCTGGGTCAGGATCCCCAGGCGGGAGGGCAGGCTCAGCCAGGCAATGCCAGCAGGCTGTGGTGGGTCAGTGCCACAGCACAGCTGGAGGAGCTGGCCTGGCTCTGGTCCCCAAGAACACAAGGCTGAGCAGGCGACAGGATAGGTGGGTCTGTGTCACAATAGCCTTCATCCCTTGAAGGGGCTGAGCCCCTGAGGACTTGCTGCTCCTGTGACCATGCCTATTGCAGGCAAGGTCACGGTGCCAGGGAGGGTACCAGCAGCTCCTGGGAGCTGCATCAATGTGCCCAAGCCATTCCCATCAGGATGCTGTTCATCCAGGTTGGGCAGCTGCTGCCATGTGCCAGGAGGGACTGGAGTGTCCCACCAATGAAGGTGCAATCTCCCCACTGATCTGGCATTCACCGAGGCCAGGGCAGGACCTGGGCTGCTCTCCCAGAGGCTGGAGCAACCCCAGGAGAGAGCTGGGGCTGGGGTGAGGGACCCACGAGGTGCCCCCATACTGTTGCACAAGCCAGTGTGAACCGAGGTCTCATTTCCCCCACTAGTCTTCCCTCCCCTGTGTCACTCAACTCCAGCTAATCCCCCTCGCCCGTCCGGGCTTTATCTAGGACACGACACTGCTCAGAGGCGGCGACGAAGAAGAGCTGGCTCACGCGGCGTGGCTGGGGAGTCCCCGAGGCTGCACTGCAGGAGGGGAAACAGGGGACAGGGGATGGGAACAGGGGACAAGATCCGACCTGTCCTGCCCCATCTGGGTCCACATGCCGAGTGCCTGGCAGCAGGAGAGCCGGAGCAGCCAGGCTTACATAAGTGCCCAGACCCTGCCCTCCCTGACGCTTGCCTCTGTCATCCCCGCAGGGGGAAATCTGCCCCAGCACTGTGGCTCTGAGGACGGCCATGCTCAGTGCGGTGGCACTGCCAAGGGGCTAGCGCATTCAGGAGCCCCTTGCTTGCAGTGGGTAGGCTTAGGGCACGTGGACTTGGCCAAGGTCACCGCAGGGGCAGGGCTGGAAGAAGGACCCATGCGTCCTGACACGTGCTTTCACCTGCTCGCTGCCCCTCCCGCGGGATACCGGGGCACCCCAGCTCCACGGCCAGCCTGGACGGGCACCCACCCCCGGGCACCCCATTCTCCGGCACGGGCATGCCACGGGGTACCCCGTGCTCCCCCGTGAGGGCAGGGGCCGCCCCCTCCCCGCCCCCTCTTCTCTGCCCCCTAAACCTGCGGGCAGGGGCTACAGGCAGCCGCAGGGCTCGTACCTTGGTCTTGTTGAGGACGAGCCCGACGAAGGTGGAGACCAGCAGGGACCCCGGCATGGAGGTGCGGGGACGCAGGTCTTTGTGAAGGTCGGGGAGCGCGGGGGGCTCCTCGGGCAGCGTTACCGTGTAGGAGTCCCTCATGATGGCCCCGGCGGACACGGCGAGACGGCGAGGGCCAGCCGCGGACGGGGGTCTGCCGGGGGGCTCCGGGCGGGCACCCCTCACCCGGGGCCGCCGGGAGCCTGGGGCTCGAGGTCAGACGGGCAGCCTGGCCGGAGCACCGCCGCGCTCGGGCAACGCAGCGCCGGAGCCGGTGCCGGCTCTGGGACTGACGGCACCTGAGCGGCGGCTCTGACATCAGCTGGGAGGGGAGGCGGCCGCCGGGCTCCGTGCCGGCCGGCCCCCGCCGCACCGCGTGGTACCGCCGAGCGCCGAGCCAGAGGGGCCCGCGAGGGGCGGCTCTGCCCCGGACCGCGCTCCCGGCGCGCCGAGCCCCGGGCGGCGGCGAGGCCGCGGGGCCGCGGGCGGCCGGCCCCCGGTGCAGCCCTTCCCCGGCACGCCGCAGCCCGGCAGCTCGGCGGCCGTGCCCCGACAGCGGCACCGCGCCGGCATCGCGGGGGCCACAGGGCGCTCCGTGGGAGGCTGCAGCCGGACGAGCGCCTGCTCCCCCCGGGCTGCCCCCGTGCTCCTGGCGACCGGGGCTGACGGGACGGGCTCCCCGGGCACGCTGCGCCGTCTGTACGGTGCTGGCCCGACAGCTGGGCCGGTGGTCGGCAGAGAGCGGGTCTGCCCCAGCCCGGGGGGCATTCGCCAAAACTCGAAACAAATTGGGTCGCTCCCCCAGCATGTGGGTGCACGGGCTGCTTGTACCCAGAGAGGGGCTGGAGGTTTCCTGAGAGGGTTGTGGGGCTCCTTGGCATGTGCTTTGGCTGCAGGGCCAGCGCCAGGCTCCAGGGCAGTGCCGTTTAGGGAGAACTGTGCAACAGTAGACCTAAGCTCAGAGGGTATTGCAGTCCCTTGCTTCCTTTGCTGGAGAAACCTCCCCCCCCCCCTCCCCGCCCCCCCCGTATCCCATGTGGAGCAAAGAGCTCCTCCAGTGTCTCCCCTCTGAGCACTGGGTAAACTGAGGCACGGAGCAGGCAGGGCTCTGGCTCTTCTCCTGCAGCAAGGGCAGATGCGGTGGCTGGCAGGGAGCCCAGGTGTCCTGCGTCTCCCTCTGCTTCACCTCTCTGACCGCAGCAGGGTGAACGACAGAAGCTTGCGACTGCTGTGCATGCCCAGGTGTCTTACACGCCTGCTCAGGGAAATTTCCATGGGCGACTGAGGCAGGGAGCACGGTCGGGCTGCTCTGAGGACAACCACAACCTCTAGACTCACTGAAGGGCCTGGAAGCACGGAGCAGAGGCTGCTTTCCTCTCATGACAGCCCCCAGCAATACACCCCTCAGCCAGAGGCAGGGGCTGCTGTTTGAATCCTGATTGCTGCAGATGCAGCTTTCTCTATCTGCTGCGTGAGCTCGGCACAGCCAGTGGAGGGGCTGACTGAGGGGGGAGGGAGCGAGACTATTTTTGGCACCAGCAAAAATATCTGAGGAGGCATCTTGCAGCGTTATTCATCTGCAGGGCCAGGGCTTTTTGCATCACAACAGGATGCTTGTCGTAATCCCTGCTTGCGTGTGTGCGCATGTGTGTGTATATATATACACACCCTGTGGTGTGTACACCATACACACACAGGGACACAGTGTGCCCCACACAGAAGGCATGGGTGCCCTGAGTGCCCTGCAATGTTCTCCTGCAGCCCCTGCAAGCCACAGCCTGGGCTCTGGGTCCATGACACAGATCCCCAGTGTGTGTACTTCTGTACCAGTGCTGCATGTGCCAGCCAGGCCTCCTGCAACCCTGCCCTGCAGCAGGTGAACAGCCTGCCCCAAGCACTGTGTGGGGTGCTTGAGCAGCACTCTCCCCGGGAATGCACTGTGCCAGCAGAGCTGGCTTCACAGCAAGAGGGGTGGCGTTCAGCCACATCCTATGCTGAACCTCATGCCCTGGTGACATCAGGTGCTCTGGGCCAAGGACCAAATTCCCCTGCAGACAAAGCATCACACAAGCTCTCAGGGCAAGGCTGGAGCAGGAGAGAGAAGGGGAGCTGGCTCAGCGGGATGGCATCACTCAGAGCCAGCTCCCTGCCCTCAGCTGACCCCTCTGCAGCAGTGACCTTCTGCCACGGGCAGAGGTAGCCACAGGCCCGGCTGGCACTGCAAAGGCAGGCAGGGCCAGGACTGGCTGCAGGCCAGAGATGTCAGCTGCTTGGGATGGGACTGCGGAGAGCTGCTGGTGATTTTGTGGGTGGCTCTGGCCTTCTGACCCTATGTTCACCCAGGGTGGTTAATGGGGCGGCACAACTCAGGTCCTGCCCCCCGCTAGCCTGCAGCTCCTGGGAGCCACCACAGCCCTGTGTGGAGCCAGTGGCTCAGCAAGCACAGCCACTTGCTGCAGCTCCATGTGCCTCCCTTTGCCCTGTGGAACAGTAAACTGAGGTGCAAAGTGATGATGTGGGTGGGAGCAAATGTGGGCACCCTTGCCTCCTGGATGCAAACTCCTCTGGATGATGGTTCTTGTGGCACAGAGGCAGGAGGTGGCTGGGGAAGAAGGGATGGGATGAGGCACTGAGCCAGCCCCACCATGCCCTGGCTCCAGTGGGAGTGGGTGCTGCTGGCACTGCCCTCAGGGCTGGGTAATGGGGCAGAACCAATGGCAGTGCTGGTGCTACAACATGCACTTGTTTCCGGCACCTGGCACGACCGCAGGCGCCCAAGTCTGTTTTACGATCAGTACATTTGCTTCCTAGCTTGGGAAAGGGAGGAAAATAAGCACAGGGGTGGAAAATAGCAGGTGTGCCCATCAAAGTACCAAGGAAACGTAAACCAGCGTCACTGACCCAGTCTCTCTGCCTGCCCCAGCACAAGTGCCCTCCTCAGAACCCTATGCCAGCTGCCAGGGCCTGATTCCCTTTGCCACCCATCAGCCCTGGCTGCCTTGCACGCAGACCACAAGGATGCCTTTTGGGAGTCATGCATCCCCTGCTGCCCCATGGCCATCCCATGGCAGCAGGCTGGCACCCACATTGGAGCGGTGTGTGGGCACCTGGGGATGGGGACTTCTGCCCCAGCAGTGGTGATGTGGGCTTTAGTGAGTGCCCTTGGCTGGCAGCAGCTGCTGGGTCCCCCCTGTCAGGGCCAGGCATGGGAGTGGGAGGCAGGAATTCACTTCTGCATCACCACTGCTCCTCCACTGCCCTGGCCCCCCAGGAACCAGGCAGGTTGGGCACAGGGGGTCCTGCACCCAGGGCAGGGTACTGCTGGCATTGCATGTGGTGCAGCTGGTTCTGGGGTGGAGGGCACTGGGGAAGGGGCAGGCGAGATGCTGGCAGCGGACTGTGGTGCTGCACCCCCTCTATTGCCCCTGCTCCTGTGTCTGGGGGCTCAGGTGGGTGTTTAGAACCCAGCTGAGTGCCAGGGAGAGGCACTCAGGAATGGGACAGGTGGCTCCAGAGTGATAGGAGGGAAACCTTTCCTTCGGAGCCCCAGCTGTGGGCATGTGGTGGGCAAGAGCAGCCACCTCTCCTCCTTACCCCATACCTACAGCTGTGCCTCCCCAGCCCAAGGGCATGGGCCAGACCTCCAGGCTGCTCCTGCAGCCTTCTCCCAGGTCCTTGGGCACAGGGAAGGATGTGGGACCACTGGCTGGAAGGGGAAAGAGCTTCCCCTCTTGTTCACAGGGACACAGAAGAGAATCCCCCAGCCCTTATCCTCCTGGTTTGGCAGATGCCAGCAGGTCAGAGCCACAGGGAAGCAAAGGACATGTCAGACCCTGCACTGGGACAGACTAGCCTCCACCATGGGTGAGTGAAGGCTGACTGGAAAGAGAGCAGGAGACAACACAGGCAGAGCCTGACGGGATCTTGGAAAGAAACCTGAGTGGAAAATTACCAGGCTGCTCCCCTGCACGCCTGAGCCAGGCTGCGTGTGTGGCGGCTGCTCCCAGCCCAGGCCGAGGCTCTGGGGATGGTGCAGCACCGATTGGTAGCTGGGGCACCGAGTGCCTGCTGCTACGTGGGACGCTGCACAGAGCAGCTCCTGCCACCGAGAAAGTGCTGCTTCCCTGGCTGCTGCAGCCCAGGCTGGGGCACAGGCCCCAAGATGGCAGCAATAGACCATGGCACAGATCAGGCATCAGAGGGCACTAGTGAAAAACCTGACCCGCAGCTGGGCACCGAGTCACTGTGTCAGAGCCAGCATCAGCCACACCAGCCTTCCCAGCTGGGTGCCTCCAGCAGGATGAGCACCCAGCCCAGTCATGTCACCTTCTCTAGTTGGCACGAGACAGCTGGGAACTCACTTTGGCTCCACACTGGGCCAGGGCAGGGAGGGAGCTGAGGGCAGGGGGTGTGGGCACGGTTACCTGCGTGGGGACACAGTGCATGGCTACACCTGTGCAGGTTTGCACGCACGGGGGGTGGCGTGAGTTTGCCTGCATGTGCCATCACCCGCTGTCACACACGTGCAGAAAGGTACAGCACACACCCTCCTGCCAGCACACGGGCACCCTCAGCCGCAGGGCACCCCAGGGAGCCCCGTGAGCTATGCTGCAGGCAGTGAGTGGTACAACCAGTGAGGGGCACAGCCCCTCAGAGGACACCCTCCTGCCCACACACGGCTGTCTCAGCAGCTCTGGCTCAGGACTGCTGTGCCAGCAAAGGCGGCTCAAAGGGTCGGCAGCAGCCCCGCATGGCACAGATGCAGAAACTGAGGCACAGAGCAACGTGCCGGGATGTCCAGGGAGAGCATGCAAGATGCCTTGGTCTCCCCAGCTCGGCATGAGCTGGCATGGACCACGTGTCCCACCACAGCTCAGGTTTGTCCCCCATCCCCAGCGAGCATAAGGTACCGTGGGCTCCTGGGTGGGCGCGTCGCAGTAGCCATCATTCCTCTCGCAGGGTTGGCTGGCACAGCGGGTGCCCGAGGGCAGCAGGGCAGAGCCGAAGGAGGCCTGTGAGGAGCTGAGGGGGCCAGTGGCGAGGCTGCTGTGGCTGCTTTTTCTCCCGTAGCTCTCCAGGTAGCCGCGGACATAGTCAGAGTGTGTGGCAGCCTGGTAGAGACCCTGCAGGGCACCGAGCTCCGGGTGGCCCCGGGTGCTGAGGGGGCCGGGGGTGGGTGTGTAGGCTCTATCAGAGGTGTGCAGCCCTGAAAACTCCCGTGCCAGGTCCGAGTGGCTGATGGACTTGTGGCGGCTGAGAGGTGCTGTGGTGGGCAGGTAGCCCGAGGGGCTGCTGGGGGTGCCTGCAAAGGTGTAGCAAGCACCCCCACTCAGCCCGCTGCCAGAGGGCTGATGCTGGGTACGGATGTAGGTGGGGCTCAGGCGGATGCTGGAGTCATGGTACAGGGGCAGCCGGCTGCTGTCATAGCCACTGGTTGGGGACAGCCCCGTGTGGTGGTACCGAGGGGAAGGCAGGTAGCTGGTTTTGAAGCCAATTTTGTCACTATCTGCATAGGATGTGGACAAGGTGGATCCATAGGAGGTGTAGGAGCTGTAGCCACTGGGGACTTTGCTGTAGGTGGTCTCAGCATAGCGGGATGAGTCGACATACCGCTTCAGGGTGGAGGAGAGCTGGGACATGCTGGAGGTTGGGGATCAGTGGGCTCTGCTGGAGGCATCGACTGCAAGAGAAGAGCCCAGGGGTCAGCTTCCATGGGCCATGGTCAGCACAACAGGGTGTCCACCACCACCCACTCAGTAGCTTGCTGGATCCTGCCCTGCCTGGAGACCCTGGGAGGAGTGGGCAGACAACAGCAGGAACCCAACAGATAAATGGTGCTGGGGGGACTGTGGACTGCAGCATGGCCATGGCTCCTGCTACCTGCCAGCCCTCCTGAAGGGCCCCAAGAGAGCATGGCCCTTCTGGCTCTTGCCACCCATGTGCCTTCAGGCACCTTGTACCACAGAGAGGAGCCCTGGGGCACAGCCAGAGGCACCCAGCATCCTGGCACCCACAGTCACCAAAGCCAAGGGACTGCAGTGGTCACCTCTGCCCCAGCTCTGGCATCTCTGCCACACCATCCCATGGCTATCCCAGTCTTGGGGCTGGAGAAATGTCTCCAGTGCTCTTCTAGCACAGGAGTGATGTTTAGGCCTGACGCTGGCTTAGATAGGCAGGCAGGATGGACTGATCCAGCCAGCCCAGCACCTTTCTCTGTTACTCAGAGTGAGCACTGGGGCTTGGCAGGGGGCTGACATTTCCAACTTGCTGCTAATATACCCCTTGTTTGGCTCAGAGGGAAACTGAGGCAAGGTCAGGAAATCAGCACAGGAGTCCTTGCTGTCCATCCCTGCTCCCCGCTTGCTGCCTGGCACCGGGCAGTGGGTGAAGACCCCAGTGCAGCCATGACCACCCTGTGGGACTGTGAGGACAGCCAGGGATGCCCTCATTGCAGGGGCCTGGCCACCCGAGCAGCCTGCCTGTCCCTGTGCCGCGGCTGCGCCCTGCTACCCTCCCATCGGTAACTCGAGCTGATGCGAGTCCTCCTGGTGTGGTGGCTGCTGTGCCCCTGCCAGCCACGCAGAGCCAGCCTGGTGGGTGACAACTCAGCACACAGTCCCCACAGTGGCTTCTGTCCCATGGCACCTGCACCAGGCAGGAGGGGAGCATACAGGGGACAGGGACAGAGGTGCCTGGAGCACACAGGAAGCCAGTCTGGAGCCAGGACAGTGTGGCATGGCAGCCAGCAGCCTCTAGTGCCACAAATGCAGGCTGTCTGGAGCCAGAGGAATGTTGGCTCTTGGCATACATGCTGGCAGGCCAGTGGCTGGTCTCCTACCTGTCCTGGTGCTGTGGCTCACACTGGGTGGGCAGGACCCCAAATGATCTCCTCCGTCCTGGTGTTGCTGGGTGCTCAGCCTCTCAGGTGCCTGGCATCCCTTCCCTGGCAGGACAGTGGCTCATGTGGCTCCCAGAGTCTCCAGTCACCCAGGAGATGACCCTGATTCAAAGGCTTTTCCCAGCCCAGCCGGGGCGGGCTCTGGCCCGTCTCCAAGCAAGGAGGAGATGGAGACGATGCCTGACCCAGCCCTCACTCAGCCCGGCAGCACGCAGGGCACATCCAGGCTTGGACACGGGCACCAGATCCCTGGGAGTGACATCACTCCCTGCCTGTCCCTGTGGGAGACCCAGGCTCCTGCTCAGAGCCCAGGAGTCCCTGGACATGCCTGCCCCCAGTGCAACCCCCTGCCTGAGGGAGCTGGCAGCAACCCTCTGCAAGTGTCACCCTGGGACGGGAGCCACCCCGAGCCTCCCTGCTGTGGTCACAGTGCATGTGCCCTGCATTTCCCAAGGCAGGCAGCCGAAAGCGGTCCCCATGAAACCAAAGCAGCGGAAGGGAGCCGTGCAGTGCATGGATGAGCCCCCTTGGCTTCACAGGCTCTGGTGAGGTGACTGTGGTGTCAGCTCCCCCATCCACCCCTGACCATCTAACCCTGTCATGGAAATGCCCCTGAACTGCTTTTAGGAGTTGATAGCAAAAAACACCATCCAGCCACCATGGCCTCCTGACTGGCAGCCCAGCTTTCTGGCCAGCCAGCTGCATCCCAGTTGCTGTTGTTATTGCCCAGGGAACAACCATCCTACAGTGGAGAGGAAACTATTTACAAGCAAGAGCAAGGTGGAGCGCACAGACCTGTTTGGGAACGGAGGCTGAGGGGTGAATAATCTGCTCCCAGGCAAGGACTCCACAAAACACCTGGCTCTCCCCAGCCAGGCTGCGGCCACCCTTGCCAGCACTGGGAGGGCCCAGGAGTGGTTCTGCCAGCCCGGATTTGACATGCACAGTGGGGAATTTTGCTCAGAGGGACATGGGACCCCGGTCAAGGGCCTGGCACCCACTATGGGTGCTGGAGTGAGAGTTACAGAGCCCCTCAGCTCCAGAGAGCACACGCCTGGCTGCCTGCCTTACTGGGACACAGAGCAGCCTGGCATAGGGCTCCTCTATGGGCTCCCCCTCCTCCCTGTCCCCCTGGCCAGCAGAGGTGATCTGGGCTCAGGACAGGTGTCTCAGTGCTGAGACAGCCCCATGCTGTCACCTATTGCCAGCGCTACCTGTGCTTTCTGACAGCACCCGGTGCCATCACCCACGTCCAGTGGTGCCCGTGCCCTCCCTCTGTGCCATGCCACCACTGGCACTGGCCGCAGCTCCCACCCTCTGGGAGCAGGAGGGCAGCAAGGTGCTTTCTGGCAGCAGGACAAGTCACCACAGGGCATCACCTGCCCTGGTGATACGGGGGAGTCGATAGAGGGATGTGGGGCCCGGGAGGGGCCCTTTCTCCAAGGTCCCTTCCGACCCCTGGCACCCTGTGATACCTGTGAGGGAGAACCTGTCACAGACACAGCAGCTAACCCGTTGGTGTTACGGGAATAGAGGTCTTACCACAGAGGACTGCCACACCTGCTAGGACTGCCTGCGCTGCGGAGTGCCCATGTCACATCGGAGAGGACCCCAGGGCTGCGGGGAGCAGAGCGTGCCAGGAGCCGGAGGAGCTGAGGGGGTGTGAGAAAACCCCGGTTCCTCCCATCGCTTCCTGGCCTGCCTGGCCCCTCCCTGCCCATAATAGTGCTGAGCTTTCCTGCTGCCTGGCAAAGCCCTGAGGCTGGCATGGCTGAGTCAGGACTCTTGCACCCTCATCATCCTCCCGGTCTGTCAGGAGAAGCTGAGGCACAGGAATGTCCGGTCCACAGTCACATGTCCAGGCAGCAGCCAGCGTCAGGGACACGGGAGCTGGGCCACTGTGGGGCAGCTTGGGCTGTTGGGGAGTCCTGCCCTGGCCTCCAGCTCCAGCAGCCTTCCCGACGGGCAGCTCATCCCAAAGCTGTGAGACAAACCTTTCACCCTGGAGGCAGAGGAGCAGAGACCCCGCTCATTCTCCAGCCCCTGTCCTCTGCCGGAACCCTCCTGCTCGTGGCTGGTGGCAGCTGTCCCCCTTGGTGGCCGTGGAGCCCCAGAGCAGGCTCAGCTTACACAGCACTGGCCCCATCTGAGGTGTTACGGCACAGCTGCTTCTCACTTACGCAGGCTTGGAGCTGTGTCCCCTGTCCCCTGAGACACAATGTCCCAGCCTGGAGTTTACGTGGGAGTTCCCAGTCCTCTGCAACCGTAAAGGCAGACGAGGGACCCTGTGTGGAGCACCTTGCCTGCTCCAGCCTTCAAGTCGTCTGGGGCAGAGGGGTTTTGTGTCCACCCGACAGTGCCAGAGGGGTGGGACAGCCTCCTGCCCGTTCTCTGAGAGGGACAAGATAAGGGATCTGAGTATCTGCATTTCCCTCTAGGAAGGGTGTCCTGGAGCAGCCCCGGGGGGAATGTGCTGCTTGGCGTTTGGTCCCTGCAAGGGGCCAAATTCACCAAGGGGTGTCCTCGGTCAGCAGTTAGAGACCCCAGTGCCCCAGGGTGCTGTATGCAGACCTTCTCGAAGCCCTGCTCCAGCACTTGGGCAGAAGCTGCCCTGGCTCCAGCACTGTCCCTGACCACATGCACACCCCGGAGCAATGGGACCTTCCCAAGGTCACACATGCAGCTGGGGCCAGCCTGGATAGGACCCTTCCCCTACCAGACTGGGCCTGAGAATCTTCCAAACTCATGACACATGTGCTGATGTGGAGTCATCACCCTGGACTCTCTCTGTGCTGCTGACACATACCCATCTGGCTGCTGAACCTGCTACTTGCTGCTCCTGGGCCACCCCCCAGGCAGTAAAACCCCAAACCCACAGGGAACCTTGATGTAAACTCCAGGGCATGTTATTGCTCTGAGGTCTGTGGGTGGAAAAAAAATAGGGACCCCAGGGAAGTGCCTGGGCACACGGCTCTGCCCACGCTGGGGGATGAGGAAGGTGCTGAGGAGTGTGGCTTGATGGCAGAGAGCTGCCAGGTTTTCACGTGTGAACTCTGAACCTGCTCTCTGGAGATGTAGAGGCTGCAAACCTCTCCTCCATGGTTTTAGCCAGCCCGAGGAAGAGGAGGGCAGCTCTGCTGACGACTCTGAGTCTCTGAGTGCAGCCCCCTCCCTGGCACCCCCTCCACTCACCTGCATGCGGGTTGGTGGGGCAGGCGGATGGTGGCTGGTTCAGGGGCATGAGGCCGGCACAGCATGGGGTGAGCGGCTGGTCATGGTGTGATGCCCGCAGGGCTGAGCGCAGGGAGCTGATCCTGCCTCCTCGGGTGTTTCCCTTGGGGCTGGAGGAAAGTGAGCGATGCAGAGGGGCTGGCAGCGCCTGAGCCCTTTGCAGGGGACAGGCCACCCCACAGCTCAGCTCCTCCACCTTGAAGGGAGTGGACGCAATGGCCGGAGGGGGCCGAGCTGGAGGGCTGTGGGGCTGCGTAAAAATGCCACCACAGAAACTCACGGCTCAGGTTACCGGCTAGATAAATATAGTGTCTTTATCTGACCTCATAGGGCACTGAAATGCTCTTCTCACATTCCAGCTTCGGGGAGGCTTAAAGGGGACGTGAACCTGAGGGAGCTGATGGCCCATGGCAAGGGGGTGTTGGAAAGTAAGGGTGTGGACACAAGGGAGCCTGTGGGAATGAAGAAAGACGACTAAGGGTAAGTGTGGGGAAGGGAGGGATTTGGGGAGGGATATGGAAGTCCAGGAAGGAAACAATTGATGGAGGGTTAAAAGAAGGAGCAGGATGGAACACAACTTGGGGGGGGGGGGGGGGGGGGGGGGGGTCGAAAAGGGGGAAAAAGGGGGGGGCCGGGGGGATCGGAAAGGGGGGGGAGGGGGGACCAAAGGGGGGGGGAGGAGGGGGGGAGGGGGGCGGGCCGGGGGGGTGGGGGGGGGGGGGGGGGGGGGGCGTTGCGTGTCAGAAAGGCAGAAAAAGGAGGTGCCCGTGGATTCCAGTAAGGTCTGAAGCAGAGCACCAAGGTGAGGGAAGAAGGTGGTCTGGGTTTTGCGTCCCTTGGGGCAAGCTGCAGGGAGAAGAGCCCCCTAAGCCTGCAGCAAAGGTGGGCATGGGGCAGCTGGTGTGGTAGTGTGGACACAGTAGCACCCACCCCTCTTGTGACTCCACAGGGACACCGGGGCACCCATCCAGCACTGCTCCTGGATGCCTGACCCGCCCAGGGCGGCACAGCCTCATGGTATATTGGCAACCGGGCGGCCGTGACTCAGCGAGCGCCTGCCGAGGATAATGAGGAGGGATGCAATTATGGTGCATTTTCCTCCCTCCTGACTGGCTCCAGCCTTTAAACAGGGAGGGCCACGCAAGGGACGCGTCTGGGCGGCACTCTGGGAGGCTGCTATAGGGTCACCAGTGGTGATAGGGGGTGGTGACAGGGCCCTGCTCCCAAACCTGTGGGTGAGTGTGCCCTACGGTCCCTGGCTCCCAGAGCAACATCTTGACCCCAGGCAGGGAGCTCCAGCTGCTCTAGAGGCTGCTGGGCCCCGTGGCAGCCCCACAGGCAGCAAGCTCCTGGCATGACAGGGGCTCAGAGCTTCGGGATGCTCGCGCAAACCCAGCCCTGCTCCCACACACACTCCCAGCCCTGGCAGTTCCCTCCCCAGAGGATGGCTGGGCCAGGATGAGCCCCAGAGCCCCCACTCACACCTACCCTGCCTTGCCTCTCTGCTGGCATGGTGGGCAGCCCTGGCCCTGAGCTCACAATGGGGCAAGGCAGGGTCCCTGGGAGGAAAAAGGGAGGATAGGAACAGGGATAGGATGGGATGGGGGGGAAAGGAACTGGTTACAGGGTTCCATGCTCCAGGTGGGCAGGAGGGGGTCACCTACCCTGGGTGAGGCAAGCCTTGTCCCTGCCTGCTTCTCTCCCTCAGGGCTTGGGCTGCTGGGGGCCCAGCAGGAAGCACGGTGGGGGCTGCCTGGGAAGGGTCTCCCACCAGCCAAGCGCAGTCTGCCCCTGCCCTCACTGCAGCCCGGAGCCCAGCCCCACCATGGCCCCTCGCCCCGCTGCCGCACACACGGGTGGCTGTGGCTCCAACATATGACCTAAGGTTTTATTGTGCAGACAGAGGAACACTCCTGGAGGACAGGCTTTGTTGTTGTTGTTGCTTTTTTCCCTTTTCGCCCTTAACAGAATTTCTTTTACGACAAGCTGTGGAAACAACTACAAATGTTCACAAAAAAATGAGACTTGAGACGCATCTGTGCTCTGCCAGCGCCTGCCCTGGTGCTCACCAGCAAGCCCAGGGAGCTGGGCACAGCCAGACCTCAGCTATACATGGCCTGAGCAGCACTAGACAGTAAGCAAGCAGGCAGGGATGGGCAGGGAACGGGCAGGAAGGTAGGAAGCAGCTTGCAATGTCTGGAGAAGAGCAAGGAGTGCAAGGCAGCTGCTGTGACTTGCTCTCAGCCCTGGTGGCACCACCCAGGCTGCATAGGCAGCTCATTGGGGCTGGGGTTCACCCATGGACATGGATGCTCCTGCCTGCATCTTCCCCTGCCCCTGTGTCCCCCCTGGGTGAGGGTGCATCAGGGCAGGAGGCTGGGTCAGCAGCCTCTCAGCTCCTCAGGGTCCCCTGGGACAGCCCTGGGCTGGCAGATGTGGTCTGCGCTCGGCATCTCTCTCCCTGCTCTTGCCAACCCTGGGAAGGTCCTGGCCTTACTGAGGTGGTCGCCAGGAGCTGGGCTGCCCTTAGGCCCTTTTCTGCTCTTCAGTGGAGAGAGGGAAATGCTGTAACGGAGAAAGGAGAAGGGAGGGGGCACATGGGCTCCTCCCAGCGGCATGGTAGAACTGAAGGAAGACTGTTCTGGAGGAAGGCTGCTGAGCCTACCCAGGGACAGGCATTGGAACATGTGCCATAAAGAAGGATCGGGGGCCCCAGATTTTCCCTTGGGGAGGACAGGGTGATGGTTCAGAGGAGTCCCTGAGGAGACCTTGAGGTCACACTTCTGTAGGGGAGTCCCCTCCCCACCAGCCTGCCTGGATCCACCTCCAGCAGCCTCAGGAAGGGCAACAAAGGGTGAAAGCGGGGCTGTGGCTAGCTCAGAGAGGATCTGCTTGCCTCCACTGCAAGAGGGTGCTGGCAGAAATTCTCTCGTCACAGCTAAGAGCTGGTCCCCGGGGAGAGCAAGTGGTGTCTCTGGCTCGGGCAGCCCAAAGGTACCAGATGATTTCTGGAGGCCTCACTTCCAGCTCAGCTGTAAAAAACAGATCAGGAAAAACTTGTTGCCAAAGCACATTTGCAGTGATCCTCCCCTCCCAGGGTCCCAAAAGAGCCCGAAGGAGGAAGGGGCATTTGACGAGTGTCTCCTAAACCTGCTCCCCTCTCCTCCCAGCCTGGCCAGGCCCAGCATTATCCCATGTCTCCCCTGCTCCCTCCATCTCGTCCCTGCTTGCTCTGTGACAGGACTCGCCTTGTGCCCTCTCCCAGTCGTGGCAGCTCAGGGTGACTCAGGGCGAGAGGAGCAGGCTCAGAAATCTGTAAGTCACCTGGCTAGCAGGCAGGGCAGGTTGGGGACGCTGGCACCCAGCACGGGGACCCCTCCGCATGCTCTTGCATCACATCTCTCTCTTACCTGCCGATCCAGCTGTCTTTGCCCAGTTGAGAACAGGCAAACCCCACAAGTTAAAGGGACGGGAGAAGCGGGCTGTGCGGAGCTGAGGCTCCAGTGCTCCCAACATGAGCAAACCAGCCAGCCTACCGAGCGGGGAGGTGTGATGGGAGAAGCAATGCTGCCTAGCAGAGCCACCATGCTTCGGAGCAGGGCACGTGTGTGTGTGATGCTGGGTCTCGGCACAGGACGGTGGTTAGCGTTAGATATACGGCTATATAGAGATAACACAGAGAGAGGTTTCACTTGTTCCAAATGGTTCAGCTTCTCTTTCCAAGGGCTGCATTCTGGCGGGGGAGGCGGGTTCGCTGGGGTACTCGATGTGTGCGTACGTGCGTGTGTGCTCGTGTGCATGTGTGTGCGTGTGTGTGTGTGTGCACGCATGTGTGCTTTTCCTTTCACAGCGACACGAAATCCACGGCTTGCAGGAGAGGCAGGGAAAGGAGAAGCAGCAGGAGCCATGAAGTGTTCTGGATCAAAAGGCTGAAGCCAGCACATTTCTCCAGTTTGTCTGTGAGGAGAGGGATGGGGAGAGAGAGAAGAGCCACCATGAAATCCCTCGGGAACAGGGATCAGGCTGGTTGTTAGAAGGGGACCTGACACTCAGCTTCTTGCCTTTTCTCTGCCACAGAGATGCAGCAAGTCCCATCCTGGCCCCTTGCCTGTTTTCCCTCCCTCCTTGTGTCCATGTAGTGACAAAGTTCTGAGGGACACAGACACGCTCGGAAGCATAAACCTGCCTGTGCCTGCCTGAGGTGACAAGGGGATGAGCACCTGGTAAGAGGGAGGGCTCTGCGACTGCAGGACTGCTCCTGTGGGACCTAAATGTGGAAAATGCTCCTGTCCTGGACCACTCACCTCTTCAGTCCTTCACTGACTATAAAGCATCAGCTATGGGAAGATACCTGGGCAATGCACCTGAGGCAAGGCCCAAGGGAGGCAGGGGTAGCAGTCTGAGTTGGGGCAGTGTGAGGCCATCCATGGGGCGGACTGCTCTGCTTGAAGCAGGAAGGGCATGTAAGGGTTGGGAAACATTTATGGGACTCAGGGTGGGTTTGAGGACACCATAGGGGTTGTGGTTTTCTCTGCTGGCCCTGCCAAGCCAAGAAGCAGGTGGGAAGGAGGGACTGAGGTCAAATGCTGCTGCCCATCTCACCTTTGATGACAGTGATATTCTTTATCTGGTTGCCAGTGTAGTCGTTGGTGGCCTTCAGCTCGCACATGTAGACACCTTCATCACTGGTGGTGAAGCTCTGCAAGTAGAGACACACCAGGTTCTTGTGCATGGTGACGTTGGCTCGGCTCCGGTAGATGTTCTCAGAAACGCTGATGGTGCTGTGGATAACATGCTTCCTGTTGTCCTTAGTGATGCTGAACTCGTAGGTCAGGGGGTTGCTGGTTTTGTTCTCATAACGGCAGTCCACCCGGAGGCTCTGGCCCAGCAGGCAGGCACTCAGGTCCTTGATCATCTGGCAGTGGGCCACCTGAAGGACTGGGAGAGGCAAGCAGGGGTTGGACAGGGAACAGCAAGCATTTGGGGTGCCCACACAGCCTCCTGGCCCTTGCCTGGCTGCTCTGGGCCAAGCTCACTGGAGAGCAGGGAGGGGATGCATGTCTGCCGGCTGTACCTGTCAGGATGACAGCGATGCCCACGGTGGGGTTCATCTCTCCGCTGAGGTGCCCAGCAGTGGCTGTCACTGAGAGGGGAGACTGGGCAGAGAGAGGGAGAGAGGTGGTTAGCCAAGCGGTTGCCCTGGCACACAGATGTAGGCACTTGGTGGTGCAGGTGGGGGCACACATGGCACAGTGGGGCACAAATGGTGCTCTACAACCAGCTCCTCATCATGACGACTGATTCACTACCCTGGTACCAGCTGTCCCTGCAATGAGCTAGGGAATCAGACATGGGAGTGTCTGGCCAGCATCACCTTTCCATAGCCCCAGGTGATGCCAGCCATGCTTTTTTCCCCACCTGGAACACCCATACCAGACATTAACTGAGCATGGCACAGACATGCAGCTGCCTGCAGCAAGGCCTGTGTGTGCTGCCTTCCCCTCCTGCTCTGTGCTCAGGTGGGGTCTCCAGTCAGGGGATGGGCAGGAGAAGTCAGGATGCTCCCTGGCGCCGGTGCATAATGGCCAGAGGGCTGCGACTCCCGGGTGAGTGTGCTGCTAGGTGAGGGACCCTCTGTGGGTGCCAGCGGGTGCCCGGCCTGACAGCTCCCCTGCGGCTCCAGCGGGTGAGCTCAGCAAAGATGACTCATTGTGATGCAGTGAGGGAAAAGGGCCAAGAGCAGCGACAAGGAGGGACACAGCAGCTGGACGGGGAGCCAAGACTGCTGAAGGGCAACACCAAATCTCTGGGGCTGAGCCAAGCCTGTTGGGCCACAGGGTGGAAGGGTTTTGGGGTGTCAGAATCCACCCTCGGGGTGCCTGGCCTGGTACTCCTCTCTCTTCAGGCTGCTTCCTGGTCTGTGAAGGTAAGGGGCCCAGGGATGTGTCATCAAAACCCCAGGGCTGCTGACAGTCCAATCCAGCTGAGAGGAATCAATTAAAGGTTTGCAGCCCAGCCAAGCAGCCACATGGGAAATCCAGCCGCAGACATGCGGAATGGAGGGAGAGGGTGGGGGAGCAGCAAAGCAGATGTCGAGGCTGAAGGACACAGCGAGCGCCCTGCAGTCAGTTTCCCAGGCTGGGGTTGTGAGGCCAGGTCCAAGAGAGGGAGATGAGTTACCACCCCTTTGGGACTTGAGGCTGGCAGAGGGGGCAGCAGCCCCTCAGTGTCCTCCCTTTGAGCTTGGCTAAGCTTCCAGGGAGGAGCTAGGAACTGCTTGCACTGCAGACATACAGATTTTTCTTGTTAGCATTTTTTTGGTTTTTCATATAACATTCTAGGAGGAAATACCAAAACCATTTGCTCATTCCGAAGCTGTGAAAAGTCTCTATTATCTGCAAGCCCAAACCCTGTCCCAGAAGAAAAATTCCCTTCTGCTTGGTCTTGACAATGGTTGCAATGGGATCAAAGGCATGATGGAGGAGACTACCAGAATCTCCTCTGGGTTCCTAGAAACTGGCCCCTGTCCCTTGCTTTGTCATTTCTCAGCTCTGACCCACCCCTCTTTGAATGTCCTGGGACACCATCTAGGTCACAGCCAGGCTTTACTACAGAAAATCAGTGAAAATAAGCTCCCAGAGAGGGGGCTGTCCTCCCATCTATGTGCAAAGGCACTGAGATGGTCCAGGCTGGGGGTGCATGAGCCCTTGGATGCCTTGTCCCTCTCCTCTCCCCCTACCAGTGGTGCTGGGCGCAGAGCTAGCCAGGGAACTCTCACTCCTGCATGATCCCAGGGTCTTTGCCCAGGGACAGGACTCATGAGGCCAGCAGCATCAGGGAGAGTCCGGCTCTTTGCAGAGCAAAGCTTTCTGGTATGGTCACTACCACCTGCCCGGGGCCACGGCAGTACCTCTGTGACCACCACCGTGACAAGATGAGGGTGACAATTGGACTCTGGAGATGGAGGACGGGGAAGAAGAAAGGCAGACTGATGGGCTGAGACAAAGCAAGAGCCCCTGGAACCTGTCTGAGCTCGGGGGTGGCTGCCAGCAAAAAGGGGGGTATTCGGGAGCTGTTGGCTGCGCAGTGCGTGAGTGTGTGCGAGGCAGGCGGCACCTCTGCCCGGCCCTGCCAGGGACAGGAGGGGTCGGGACGCCCGCTGCCCTCCCTTGCAGGGTGTGGGCACGCGTGGAAGCTGGAGGCGCGGGGCGGAGGCGGGCGTGAGCACAGGCGTTCCCGCGGAGGAATGCCGCAGTCCCGGCCCCGAAGGGGGGGCACCATGACCGCTGCGAAAAAAAGCGAGAGAATTTACCCCCGGTGACCGCCGCCTTCTAGAAGCAGCCTCTCCCCGGCGGGCAGAGCATCCAGGGCACCGAGAGGCTACCCCGGCTCTGCCGCCCGGCCCGGGGGCTGCGGAACCCTCCCCGCGACATGCACGTCTCCCGGCCCTTCTCGCAGGGTCTCGCCGCCCATCCCTCCTCCGCGGGGGCCGGGGCCGGTCGGGGCCGTGCCTACCTGCCCGGCGCTGTCCGGTGCTGGGCGCTCCGCCGCCCGGCGCTGTCCGGTGCTGCCGCCCGGCGCTGCCTCCCAGCGCTGCTGCCCGGCGGGGCTGTGGACGGTGCGGAGCTCCCGCAGTTTGGGAAGGGCCGGGCGGGCGGCTCCAGCAAATCAGGACCGGGCGGCGTCACTCAGGCTCGGCCCCCGGCCCTGCGGCGCGGGGGGGCGGGATGATGAGGGGGGGGCTGCCTCTGCGGGACTGCCCCCACACCCGCCCCGGACCCGTCGCGGGGGGGGTCGGGCCGAGGCCGGGGTTCTGGGTGGGGTGTGAGGGGCCGGGCAGGAAGGAAGCCCCTGGGCGGGGGGCAGCGTGGGGAAGCGCTGGGGCGGCCCCTCAGCCTGGCCCGGCCGGGGTACTTACCAGTGCGGGGGGTCTTGTTCGGACCACGTCCCCCTCTCCTCATCCCCCCACACACGCTGTTCCCCTCTTCTGCAGACACTTCCCCATTACCATGGGAACTTCACATTTTGCAGCAGAGCTGCCAACCCCCACCCTTCCTGGAAACATGGGAGCTGTTTTCTGGAAAAGGAGGGTGCGTTGGAAGTGGAAAGAAAATCTTGGCTTGGGCTTTGCTGAGGAGGGGGGAGCTATTCCCCCTCCCGTAATGAGCAGACCGTAGGTGCCTGAGGAGGCCAATCTGCACCAAGTCACCAAAGATGCATGCAGCAGGGGTTTCCTCCAGGCGGGAAGTGGCAGCAAGAACGGTGGGGCACACAGCTGACACTCCATCTGCCATGTCACTGGCCAGGCACCTTAAGTTTTAGGCCCAGGGCAAGGATGCAAACAAGGGCTTGTTCCCTACAGACTCCCATGACTCCACAATTGGGAAGGAGCTAAGCAAAGCAGCTTCTGTACAGGCAAAACGGCTATGGAGCCAGAAAGCAGCCTGGCAAAAGACCTCTTCCCTGCTCTTGAGCAAGGTGAAGATGACAAGAGAGGAGGGCAGCATTGGGGAGCTGCTCTCCCCAATGTCTCTCAGTGTTTGGGGCTCAAGGCACCCCAGAAAGGAGCATAGGCAGGCAGGATGGCCCGCCCTGTCCCCACCTCCTCCCACACACCCTGGCCTGGCTCTGCAAAAAGGGCTGGCACTGTGAAAGTTGATATGAAAAGTCATATTCTGCTCCAGCAGAACCTGATCCCAGGTGACATTTCAGTGCTGAGGTTTTGCAAGCTGTCTGTGCAGTGGGGTTTTGCTAATTCTACAAAATCTAGGTTCTGGCTGCTTGCTCACTACTTGGGCTGCAGTTGTGCTGCCCCAAACAGGGCCAGACAGGCTGGCCAGAGGGACCGTGATGCCTGTGGGGGGTGTAACAGGGATCCCAGAGCACTGCCATGAGGAGGACAAAGGCCTGACCCTAAATGCTGTGGCAGCTGGGTATCAAGTGGGCCCAGGCTGTGGGGTCATACACAGCCTGGGATGTTCAGAGCAAGACAGCTACACCAGTGACCCTGGATGGTACAGACTGACAGCACTAAGGGTGAGATTAAAGATGTAATAAAAGGGGTATTGATTCGTGTCAGTATTATGGTCAGTAGGTTAAAATAAGCCCAAACAGGGAAAAAATACTGGGTGAAGAGCAAGACATTAGAGGAACCTACACAGGATGTTGAGACACCTGTAAAGATCAGATAATGAGCTTTGTGGCTAAGCTTT
>JANIJG010020615.1:0-35135 GCA_024611175.1 Megaceryle torquata
TCCTCAGCACAGCAGAGACAGGGACCTGGTGGAGCGGGGCCAGAGGAGCCCCAGCAATGCTGGGAGGGCTGGAACCCTCTGCTGGGAGGCCAGGCTGGGAGAGCTGGGGGGGTTCAGCCTGCAGATAAGGCGGCTCTGGGGAGACCTTCTGAGGGCCTTTCAGTGCTTCTCAGGGGCCTAGAAGCAGCTGTGGAAGGGCTTCTTCCAAGGGCTTGTAGTGACAGGACAAGGGGTGATGGCTTTAAACTGAAAGAGAGGAGATTCAGAACAGATGTAAGGAAGAAGTTCTTCACCATAAGGTGCCAAGACAGTGGAACAGAGTGACCAGAGAAGCTATGGATGCTCCATCCCTGGAAGCATTCAATGCCTTACTTATTTTATTGTACTACTAAATCAGTTTTCTAACAGTGGTGCCTCCTGTACACACACTTTTCTTTTTTTAAAGCAAGACCTTAGACATTTGTTAGGCCATACGCTTTTTTCTTTTTCCATTGCTGCAACATTGTGATAAATTAACTCTCCACATCCACTGTAAGTCTTGGGAGCTGGAAGCAACCAAAATCCATCAGTAACCCAGTCTTCTCAAACCTTACCCAGACATAAAACACAAAGCTGATCTTTCTTTGGTTTTGTGGAAAAGCTGAAGATCTAGCTCCTGATAGCTCCAATTTTTAGTCAAAATAGCATCTCTACAGAAGAATCTTAATTTTAAAACCATGAATATAAATTTCAACTTGGAGATGTTTATGGGTGTCATTACAACCAACCAACAGATCGGGTTGATGTTCTCACAGACACTTTGAGGGCCTGCTGGTTAATCTTTCCCCTTCAAAGAAAGGTTTAATCGTGATGACAGTAACAAGTTCAGCTAAAGAAAACCAGAACAGTGCTGCTAAAACTGCTTAGCTGTCTTCAGAAGTATACACTCAGATCATGAAGTTGCTATGGCATCAACTTCAGGACTGTGGTTAGACACACAAAATGTCTTTTTCCTGCAGACTGTTATGGGAAGCTGAGCAACTCTGGCCACGAACCAAATATGTTTTGGCTCTAAAGCAGACATAATTCATCACCGTTTGGACATTCCAATGCTTAGCTAAGCTGAGAAAGCGAGACACCCGGCACTCAAGAGCCCCCATGTAAACGAAGCTCCAAATACACTGCAACAGCAACAACAAATTTCATTTGCGCTTACCTTGTTTACTGGCAATATTTAACAATGCAATATGGCCTTCCAGCACTTCACTGTCAGACAAGAACAAGTGGGAAAGGTTCATTTTTGGAAGCTCCTACAGTGGGAGGAAATTGTGTAGGATGCAGGATATCACATTTATTTCCCTCATTCCCCGGTATTTTCAATCTTCTACGCATCAGGCTATTTTTAAGCAACAGCTATCAAAAATATGAGCTAACGTAGGACTTTCACATGTACTGAAGAATCCTGAAAACTCTGGAAGCAGCCTGGATGAGTAAAACATTTAACACCCTGTATGTAGCTCGGCGAAGCTCCTGCGAGCTGACAGCGGCAGGAGCCCCAGGCGAGCCTCCCGCGGCCCCAGCTGTCAGTTCCGGGAAGGGCCAGCGGAGCTGGGGGACACCAGCCCCGGCCGCTCGCGCACTGCCACACGGGGAGCAGGGGGGTGCACGGCACGGAACGGGGTCAAGGGACCCGCTCGATACCACCTCTGGACTCGGACCAAACTCCGCTTGCCCCCCGCGGCTCGCCCTCGCAGAAGGGTGTCTGCAGCTACAGCCTGGTTTCGAGAACAACCGTTCGGGACCCACTTTACCCTCTGTCCAAAAACTGTGCATTACGAGGCGAGGACAAATCGAAATAACGCTACCGGAAAATCAGAACGCTTTAGAAAGCATGTTACAATATACACTCTTTGTATTAAAGGACAAACGAAAGCATCGTTTTATTCTCGAGATCACAGCAGGCGACCCTGACGGCCGACGGGCAGGACCTTCCGCCACAGCGGCCGAGGCAAGGTCATTGCCGGCGGGCGCACACACGGCCCCGGTCCGGCCGAGCAGGCGACGAGACGAACGGCCCCGTCCCGCCAGCGCTGCCCCGCGCCCCCCACGCAGCCCCGCCACCCGCGCCCCTGACACGCGTTAGCGGTTGCGCGCTGCTAACGCCCCGCTCCCGGCAGCGCGCTCCCTGCCCCTGGCAGGGTCTGCTTCGTAGTTTACTATCAAAAACAAGTATCCCAAAGAAATTAAGTTTTCCCAAAAGCAAGGTTTTTCTTCCCAGAATCTCTACTAATACAGGAACGAAAGCGGCACCAGCCGCAGAAACGCGAAGGTATGTGCTGGGGAGGCGGAAATCCCGGCCGTGCAGGCAGCGCCAGGCCTCGCCCCCGCGGGAGCGCCCGGGCAGCGCCTCCTCCTCCCGCCAGCCCCGGGCGCCCGGCCCCGGGCAGACCCCGCCGCCCGCCCCGGGCCGCGCCTGTCCGAGCTGCACCCCGCCCTGCCCCCACCTGTGCCGGCCGCGGCCCCGGCGCAGGCCCCGGCGCGAAGGCGCCGACACTGGGGCAGCCGCCGCCTCCGCCCCGCCAGGCTTCCCGGCCCCCGGCGCCCGGCCCCGGCCCCTCGACACGCCCGTACGCGCTCCTCGGCCAGAAAGTTTAAGTGGTGCCTCCGGTTCCGCCGCGCAGCCCCCGGGACAGGCCGGGCAAAGGGTGCGCCCCACACGGAGGGGGGCGGCGGGAGAACTCACCTCCGCCCGCGGGGCCCGGCCCCCGGCCCAGGGGCTCCAGCGACGCGGCCCAGGCTGGGCTCCTCCGCGGCCGGCCCGGCGCGTCGGCGGGATGAGCTCACTGGGAGCGGGCGGCGGAGTCCCCGCCCCGCGCACCCCGCGGCCGCCCCTCCACGGGACCGGCTCCTCGGGGCGGAGCGGAGCCGGGCGGCGGGGCAGGTCCTGCCGCTGACTCGGCGCGGCCTCGGAGCGCGGCCGCCCGACGGGGGGCCGGAGGGGGCAGCGGGCAGGGCCGGGCAGCGCCCGCTTTCCGCGGCCTGGTGCGGGGCACCCGCGGCCACCGCCGCGCTTCGCCCTGGGCCGACGTGTCACTGCCGAGGAAACTCCAGTGGCGATCGCCGAGAGCGCTCAGCAGCTGCGGGTGGGTCCGCAGAGCGGGGCCCGGGCCGACAGCCGGCTGGGGTCAGGCGTCTGCTGCGCCTCTTCACCCCTGCATCTTCTCATCACGTCTGCTGGATGGCTCGGATGTTGGTGGCCTCGACATTCAGGAGACAAAAAACGGAGCTGCGATTCCATCATCCCGGGATTTATTCCTCGTAGGGTCCAGGGCTCACTCTCTGCTCCTCTCTGTATGAACCCAGAAGTTTTGAAATAGTATCTAGGGAAGACTGGATTTAGGTCCTGCTGTTCCACGGGAAAGCTCAGAATTAATTTCAGGCTGTGAAAAACTCATAAATCCAGCTGCAGACTTCTCAGAAACAACCCGTTCCAGGAGCCTGGCGCTGGTGCGGGGTCAAGAAGGCCCAGGGGTCTGCAGACATCTCTCTGCAGGGGCTGGGATTGCACCCCAAATAACTCGGCCTTCTTGATCAGTAACTTGAAATAACTACATTGCTGCCTACGAGATCTGCAAAGGACAGAAAGATGGGTGGAAAATAAATAAAAATGACAGATGATCTCTGTGTGATCCAAATTACTGGCTAAACTGGGCCACGCAAGGCATTTAAGACAGATTTGGAGCTTGCACATTTAGGAACTGGGAATGCAGTCTCTGCCTGCGGTACAGAAAGGGATGTCCTCTGTCCTGGAATCCTTCGAGAGGATTTGGGGCCATACTGGTAAAGCCATGCAACACGAGTACTGCCCCACCTAAAAAGAGCCTGCACACCCCTCTCCTGTACACACAAGGGATGAGTGAGCGTGTGCAGATGGGTGGTGTCACCTCTGAACATTCAGAGCTCTGGTAAAAGCAGCCGTGGAACACCCTTTCCAGAATCTACCCGTATTTTCCAAGCTACTGAAAAAGTAGAAAACTGCAGAAATTACCTGAGAGCCAAAGCTGATGCCCAGCAGTTAGTGTTGAAATGCTTAGTTCCTAAAAAAGATGTCTCAAGATGGGGCTTATCAGAAAGAAAATGAGGTCTTGGTATTTTTACTTTGGTGCACCTGAGTCCAGCACTACCTGTGGCAACCGCGATGCGCTCCACCAGCGTAGCCACTGCAGAGCGTTATCTCCAGCTTTTTTTTTTTACATTTAGATAACCATCTCACATTAATGGGTTTAGTACGTATTAAGATGTGAGTTCAGCAGTGATGGTTTGGATGCCAATATTATAAGCACAACAGCTAATAATTCTAGTGGAAATACCTGATGTGTTTTTTTCCCTCCCAGGCTTGAGCTGCTGGCCCTTTCCACCCCCAGTGTCCGATACTGCGGCTACTCCCCGCAGAGAGGCCAAAGTCCTTACCCTCCCTGCGCCTAATTGCTACAATACAGATTCACATCGTTAATTAAAAAATGAATCCCCCTCACAACAAAAAAAGGAAAATGTAGGGCCAATCCAAAACACATTCACAAATAATCGTAAGGGTTTGCTGGGCAGACGATGATTTATTTCACATGTAATCCATCATGAAAAACTAAATCTGAATTTAACTGCAAACCACCTGTTACAGCGCCAGAGTATTCTAGAACATTTTCTAAGCTACACGTGCACTTCCCAGAGGTCTCTCAGTGTGTCTGTCAGGGGTACCACAGAGAATCCAGCAGAAACAAGTCCCAGGCTCACACACAAGCAGCGCATCCTCTCCAGAACGTTTGCCTTGTTTGGTATTGGAGGAGCAGAGTAACATGGAGACAAAGCCTCTTGGGGCTGCAGCAGCAGAGCAATCCGTGCTCTTGCACTTCTTCCACCCTCGCGTGTCCCAGAACAAGGGTAGGATGCTGTGTGCGGCTCAGACAGCAGCTTGTCCTTTTCCAGTGGAGAAAGAATCCTCTTAATCATGCTCTCTCCTCTCCATCTTGCCTATGTGATGAGGTGTATGTCTGGGGAGAAAAGAGGAGGTGATGTCTTAGTGTCTGGCAGTCTTTTATGATTTTGTCTTTGTGTCTGAAAATTGAGACAACAAGCAGAGCTATGACTCCACCGTGCTGGGATCTGCTCCTCCTCGGGTCCAGTGCTCGCTCTCTCTTCCTCTGTGTATCAACCCGGAAGTTTTGAAATAGTATTTACACTCAACTGGATTTAGGTCCTGCTGTTCCACAGGAAAGCTCAAAGTATTTTAAACTAGGGCTTGATTTTAGCACTTCCCTATTTGTCACCACAGAGCCACAGTTTTGATACAGCAACGTAAAGATTTTTGCTCTCAGCAGTAGCATCCTTTTGGGAAGCATTTAGCCCACAGCTGCTTTTCTACTTTAACTGTTCTGCCCTCTGCTCCTTCCACGCATTTGGCCAGATGATTTGTCCATTCCCAGCCACTGGAATGCTTCAGCTCTTCCTTTTCTTTCTTCTCACAATGGTTATGGCTCTTCTCAGTCTCACACTTACCATGCAACTTTCTAGTAGTTTTAAAGCCTTTTTTTTTTCCTTAATGAAAACAGTATCTTAGACCAAGCTGAGATTCCTGTCCTTCCCTGTGCTTTGCTTCCATTCTGTCCACCTCTTCCCAATTTGTTCCATTAGATACTTTTAAAAAAAGAACTTGTCAGAAACTGAGCTCTGTGTAAGGTCTGGTCTTGAAGCCAGCAGCTTGGAGAACTCTGCGTTAGCGCATGTAGTCTTCTTGCCTGTTGGTCAGGAGTACACTTCTGAATGGCGCGGGGAGGCAGGACAACAAAAAGCCATACTATTTATCACAGGAAGTGCTGTCCTACTGTCAAAGTGAAGGGGGCAGGGGCTTATTCTGTGAATATACACTTACACCTGAATGAACTTCTGTTTAAGTGTTCCATTTTATCCAGAATCCATGGAGCTTCATTACCCTAAACCAGATGCTGCTTAGAAAAGAACAGAAAGATAAGAAGTACGTCTCCCACCTCACAACAGAAGCTGGACTGATGATGAACATAGAAAGCTAAAGCAATTTCAAGTCAGAGGTAAAGTGTTGCAAGAATAGACCAAAGGTAGCCAACAAGTTTTCTATTTCATCTGCAGACAAGCATTAATTCCTTATTTAACTTCTGCATGATTGCTTGGAGGCTGTGGGAGGTTGTGTCTTTTCTGTTGCTCCAGTGAATCAGAAACCCATCAACAGAGGGGTAGTCAACTTTGTCTGGAATATGGAAAAAAAAGTTGTCCTTCATTCCATGCAGGTGTAATGGTCCATGAAGACACACACAGGCAATGCTCAAAAGCCAGCCGGCTGCATACCTGCAGCACGAGGAACACAGCCCAGGCTACATCTCGTCAGTGGTTCACATTCGTATGAACTGAGAGTGACAGGAGAAATGGAAGAGCTGAAAAGTGTATTGCAGGGCTCAGTAACATTAGCTGGTAATTAGGATTCCACGTGACACCAAAAGCAGGTCTTGCACATTCAGAACAAGCAGAATTTGGATCCCAGCCTTGCTTCTGTAGGTAATCTGCAGCATGGTCACACCTCTGAACTACTAAGGAGCCACTGGTATTTGAAATATTGGTAAGGGCTACTAATTAGAAAAATCCTATCATACATTCAGCAGCAGAACTCAGTAACATCAGGGACTCTTTTCAGGGAACATAACAGACTGAATATTAAAAAAATTACTTTTGGTTACAGGAAACAACAAAAAGCAATACCATTTACTGTGGCAAATTGCGGAAATTTTAGTGCACTTTATGTAGCCTCCTGCTTGAAATCCAAGAAACCCTGGGGCAAATTCCTACACTTACAGAACTCTGGTTCACTCGAATTTCTGATGTAGCCCTCTTAACTGAGGCAGCTCTGAAGGCAGTTATGGGAAATGAGTAGCTACTCATTGCCTGTGCGCAAAAGCAGCTGGATTTAAATTTAAAAAAAAACACCTTCCTTCTCAGGAATGGGATTTTGCCTCACCAAGCTGGAACCAAAGCACAGCGAAAACAGCGTTCTTTCATATTTCTGTTACAAATATTAGGTACTGTTCTTTAAAACCAGAATTTGTCTTAAATCCGTGAGCCATAAAAGCCAATCACTTTGTGCCTCCCTGACGGTGTTTGAAGGCACAATGCATGCACCAGGATACCAAAAGGTTTTAGTGAGCTGGGGAAAATAATAGGGGTGAGTAGTCTCTGATGCTCCTTTTGAAAGGAAAAATAGCGTTGATTAAAAGATAATAATAATAGTAATAAATAATTCTCAGTTCTCATTATTCTACTATCCCTACTAGCTTCAAACTTAAGGTTCTTCAGTTCGTGAAGCGTGAGCTTACCCGTACCTGTGTTCCAAGCAGCAGGTGTGTGTTGTATCTCCAATTTTGCCAGCCAAATCTCTGAATTCCTCGCAGCTAAGGCCTACAGAACGTTGGGTCATTCTGCCACTACCACCCCCCTACCCCACCCCTTTTTGTTTGTTGTGTTTTATTCGTTACAATTCAAGATAGCAAGGCAGTTCTAGGCCGCTAGTAAAGGACTAACAGCTAGTTTTCAACATAACTGGAAGGCTCATTGTAACCTGTTTTGAAGCAGTGTCTTTAGAAACCTCAAAAGGCTTTTATCTAGAAGAGTTCAAGTGCAACACAGTGTGGACAAGCAATTATATGCCTCCCCATCCTTGACTGTCATGTGAACTGCTCCAATAAAATCATCTCATTCTAAATTTGACTTTTTGACTTGTTTTACTTCCTAAGGCTGAGATCTGTAGAATAAACCAAGCTAACAGTTTGCAAATTTGGCTGTTTTTTTAGTAGATAATCTCGCTTTTCATTGTTTTTGATGTCTCTTGGTAGTAACATAGAACAAGTATTTCAGGCTTGTGTAGCTTAAAGATAGCTCAGAGTTTGCTCCAACTCCTTAACTTTGAAAAAACATACCAAATATGGAAAATATAAACTAGAAGGAATTTAAGAAAGTTATGAACAATGAAAGTAGGAGGTTGGATTTAAGTTTTAAAGTAAGTCTTAATTTTATTGACTGCTCTATTTTAGTATGCAGTAATTGCATATTGTACAACTAAAATGATGGCTATTAAAACTTTCTTTACAACAGCTTAGGAAAAGTCTTAATCATTCCTTTATATAAAAATAACTTCTGAATTGATCAAGAGAAGTAAACCCAAAATACAAGCGAAAAGCACTGTGTGTATAAACAAAGGCAGTTTCAGAAATGCCATCCCTTCCTACCTGTTGGGTATGAAATGCTGCATCCAGCTGTTCCATCTCGCCTGCCTCATGGCTCCATGCATTTGTTCTGAACTGACTACGTTTAGAAACATAAAACGAAAGCATCTTCAAAACTATCAACCTTCATTATGTAGATTTACCTGGCAGCAACAGAGGGTGCGCTGTACCCTGCTCCTTGTTCTACGTGTCCTTAGCCACTGACTGCAGCTGTGAACACAGATGGGTAAGGAATCAGATACCGCTTTGTGTTACCAGCAGGATAATCCCTTGGTAACTTTACAACTTCTAGGGAGTCATTTCCCCTGAGAAATACCAAATGATGCTTTCATAAACTCATCTATTTTTTTTTCGTTGAAACTTTTTAGCAGATTGAAATATACCTCCTTGCAAGAGTATCTGTGTTCAGCTGGCGGAACCAGAATCAGCTGCAAGCACACAGCAACCTCTTGTGGCAAAACCAGTATACACATCATGGGTCATGGGTATGAACTGAAATTTCTGAAGCTACTCTTGCTATGAGTCATGAACTTCTACAAATTCTCAAGTGCTAGCAAGCTATGAGAGAGTTTGAGTGTCTCTCTTAGCTGGAATCAGCAATACTCAGACTGCAGAATTGTAACAGTCTTTCCTCTTCAGTTGAAGAGCAGACTAATCAGTGTCAGCCTTTTACAAATGAAATGCCAGACTGAAATTTCTGTTAAAAAAGTGATCTAAAAGTTTTTCATTAAAATTCAGCAAGAGTGGAATAATGGCCAGGAGCAGACTCCGTGGCGAGGTTCAACAAGAATAATAAACATACTGTTGTGTTGAATCACAGTTCTCTCCGTGGTTTCGCTGAACAAAAGGAAAACTACAACTGGTTTCACCAGGAAAGCCAAAGTGCCTTTAGAGTTTACAGCAGCTGAGCAAGACAGAACAGAGTACCTGCCTGGTTCAGTACTGTGTTCTGCAGAATGCGGACAGAGAAGCAGCCCTTCAGCTGACAGCGGGGAGGACAAGCAACAGTCAGACAGTGCTACAGGCCTGGAAGGTAAAACAAAGGGAACCCTGGCATCTGCAAGGAATCCCATGACACCTACCCTCTTCAAAAAGATTTAACTCACAAGTGGCCTGAAAGCATGAAGTGCACATTCCTCCAGCTAAACCAATCAGCTGTCCAGACCAACCTGTCTGGCTCCTGCTAAGGAGAAGAGAGAAGGTGCAGGAAGGGACAGCAGGAATGGCAGCATGTCCTTAAGGACAGCAGGGTTTTCACTGTGAGCTTGCTGCTGGAGTTACAACAGGGACAATCACGAGTATTGCAGATGACACCGATTAGACCGACGAATTTCTTTACATTCTAGAATTATACTCTTCTACTATTGAAACTGAAGATGAGCTCAGTAAATGCTTGGGATTATGTGTTCACCACTTACCAGGGCTTCAGGGTTTTGTGCACCAGGGAGAGGTTACTGTGCTTGAAATGATTTGCAAATCCGTGCATACTGCTTCATGAGGAACAGGCTGAGCAGGAACATCTTGGATGGGATAGAGGCTTTAAGCAACAGCTAATATTTATGTATTAAAATTAAGTCTTTTGTTACAGTTCTCTTATGGTAACTTCCCAGATTTGCCATGTGTAATTTATTTGCCATTTCAATCTGCTGCAGTTTCACCAAGAGTCAGAAATCCCAGGCTCTGGATGCAGACCTGTCTGTACACTGAACAGCATGAACTACAGTTCATTCCAGAGCAGCTCATGCCAAATTCCCAAACAGCTGTCAGGCACCACCCAACCTGGGAGTGCCAAGTGCGTGAAGATAGAGACTTTTCCTTGCCTATGAGGAAATTCACTCCTGTAGAAGCCCAGCAAAACGCGTACGTTATCAATATATTGAACCAAGCAATATTTACGGGAACCCTTTTTCACCTGGCTTTCATTACCACTTGGCTTCAGCTATTCCCAGCTCTAAGGTGTTTCAAGATCTACAGAAACAACTGCACATTAACCAACATTGCATCCATGATGAAATGGAGATCAGCAGAACAAACAGTTTCCTGAAACCATGGCATTCTTGTTGCATGCTTGCATCTGTTATAACCCTCAAGCCTGAAAATAGGATTCCTGCAAGGTTTTGATTTTTCTAGCAAACCAACTGTTATTTGTTCCATATGGTCTGAATTTAGCTTCACTTCATATTTAAATAAGGAAAGCAAAGCACTAAATCAAGACCTGAACTAAATAAAACAAACTCCCTAAACCAGAAGACACAGCCACTTCATCGTAGTGTCATCAACGATGGTGCAAGCCCTGAAGTGAGACACAGAATGGAAGGCACGAACAGGATGAAAACCAACATTGTCTATTCTTTAGAAATACAAAATAGAGTTTTGATTTCCTGTTTAGCTCTTGTTATTCAGAATATTATTATAAGCAGGACACCTTAAACATAAATGTTAATTTAGAGAAAATAATGCACCTGACAGTGCACCTGTCAAAATACAGCAGGTGAGTAAAAGACTGACTTGGCTGAAAGAGGAGTGCTCTTAGTTACAGAATGTTCTTAATTATAAAATAAATTGGAGCAGAAAATGAGTTTGTTCTCTACACAAATCTTTCAGGTTGCCTCCAAATACTAAGGACACAAAAAGCAAGTGTGAAACGCTACTTGTATTGCCACCAAAGGGACAACATCCCACAGAGGCAGGAAATGAAGATCAGTGGTCAGCTGATGCTCCGTGAGGTATGCGCTACAGCAGAAGAACTTGCACCTGCCTTACATTTAGTAAAACCATGAAACTGAGTTTATCAAAATTAAATCCCCCAACTTCTTGTTAGGTCCTCTTCCCTTTTTTACACCTGAAAATCTTACCCAGGCAGAAGATGGAAGAGACTTAACAGGAAAGCAGGCTTCCTGCTAGGCTGTTTGGAACCACCATGCGGTCACTCCAGGTCCAACCTGTACAGCTGCAGACCCTCAGAGCTGCTGCCATACCTGCGTGAATCTGTTTCTTCAGGAAGACTGATGATCCCAAGAAGCCTCTTAGAAGCACACACTGAGACTGTGCTGCGTTACCTCCCATTTGCTGATAGACACTAGACATTCAGAACCTGAGTTAACTGTTTAAACCTAATTCACCTACAGAGCAGAGAATCTGCTGAATGCGCACTGCATGGAGTAGCTTACAAACCTTTCAAACAAAACTATTACTTAAGTCTTGAGCAATGACTTGGGATACCTGATTTATGTCACAGAAGTAATTTCCTGCAGCTACTTTCTACACTGAGCACACCATCCCTACCCTGAATGTTCTCCTTTGTGCACTTTAAATAACACACTTTTAAAAATCAAATAAAAAAGCAAAAAAAAAATGAAGCTAGAAAATCAAATAAGGCCCTAAGAGAAGTGCAGTCTGTCTGCTGCCGCGTGCAGCGACGTGGACGTCAGATCACCCATGGGTGTTCACATGCCTGCAGCGATGACGCAGTGCAGTAGCCGGCCCAATTCCACTGAGTGACGTGCACAGAGCCAGGGCAGTAAGGTTTCCAGCAGCTCCGGTGATGCAGGAAATAAGAAATATATATATTATAGAATATATATATATAATATAGAAATAAGGATCCCAGATACCTCCATGTCCACAGCATTTGAGTAACTCCTCACAGCAGAGCACAACTTAATGCAGTCACCCACCTCTAGAGCAGGCCAGGAGAGGCCCCGTCCCTCCAGGCACCAGGAAAGGGTGTTCAGATGGTTCCTCTGCTCAGGCACAGGTTAAGCACAAGCTGGCCAGAACAGTTGGGTGTCAAGTTAATGGGGCTTCCAGGGGAAGGCTGGGTACAACTCGGGGAAGGACGATCCTTTTCCTAACAGATCTGTTTACAAGAAATCCCTGGCCACAATATAAATCAAATTTTCCAGAGCAGATTATTTCACAGAAAGTAATGCTCATAAAGGCCTCAGAAGCAGATCCCACGAGCCATTTATTTTCTTCGCAAACAAACCCAGTTAATATTAGAATTACAAAGCTTTTACTACTATTCTTTCTGTAGGGAGCAGGTATTAGCCAGCGACGCGGAGTGCACAGTGCTATTTTTGGCCCTGATAACATGAATGATTATGGCACACTTGACAGACAGCTGTAACTCAAATCATGACTCATTTACATTCATACTGATATTCATTTACATACAGCCAACCTGAGGAGTGAAAAGTGTGCTCTACATGACCTAAAAGGAGAACTAGATGTTCTCCAAATGCTGCACCTACAAATTAAATACCCACAAAGCGTGTTGCTGGTGTTGTCCAGGGTGACACAGTTTACAAGCGGCTACCAGGGAGAAAACAGTCTCCTTCATCGGAGCAGCACTCTTTTTCATTTTTCCTGTTTATTCAAGGTGTAACCAAGCTACTTACTGCACATACTACTGATCACCACCTCCTGTGATCATAATTGGATCCTTAATCAACATTTAACGGATGGATGAAATGAAGCAGACGCTCACGTTAAATGGTAACACTAACTCTGGGCAGCCCACCTGGGATCCCTCTTTAACAGGGAGTGTGTGTCGTACATTTGTAATAGGCCCACTACAGTCACATGGAAAACACACTATATAAAGAAGCCTCATTAACAATACAAACAGTTTTGAGCACCGCCTTCCATATTAAGTCTATTTGGACTCCTTGGCTAAAATTTAGTGGCACATTCATCTGCAATCACCACCCTACAGAAAACAGTCCCAGGAGAGTTAAATTCAGAGCAAGAAGTCAGATGAGCTACCCAGCCAACCAGCAGCAGGAGAGAAGGATCCTCTGGACTGGCTGTTCTGTTGCCTTTTGCTGGCAGCAGTTCCTGTACTTGGCTGTACAATTACTCCTCCCCATTATTAAACGTGACCCCTCAAGACCCTACTGCTACCGGTCCACGCTGGGTCTCATAACTTTTCAGCCACATATCCCACTGTGCCATCCTTGAACTCCATACTCAATGTGCTGCGTTCTCTGCACCCCGATTCCTCCCTCCTCCCTGCCTTTGCAGCCCAGAGGTTCTGCTCCAAGTCAGCTACTTCCTTCGCTCACCCTCCCCAGCCCTGAAGGGGTCACACAAACAGGCTGCTTTCACTTGATTCTGGTTCTCCTACTCTCCAGATCTCAGCAGAGGAATCTCTGCAGTGGAGCTGGATCTCCTTACAGAAAGAAAGGGCAGGAAGAAATGTTTTTACCACTGCACAGAACTCTCTCCCAGGAGAGTATGAAGTTTCTTACTATGCAATAAGCCTAAGGCACATGTTCAGCATGGAACACCTCAGCCTAAATTAAAACCCACACCATTCAGTGACCTGCTTTCTTAGGATCACGTTCACTTCAGCTTTGCTATCATTAAATAAAGAAAGAAAAATAAAAGAGGGCCAGCAGCTTCCAGGATTTCAGTCAAAATTCACATAGAGGTGAAGCTGTTAAGACTTCTTGGCATTGAGTCGTTACTGCACACAGGTAAAGCTGGGTTAGACAGAAGCCATCATATTTTAATAAATTCCGAGTGCATTTAGTAACTCTTCTTATAAAGCATTTTATTGTCAGTAACAGAAATGCAGTAAGATACAAGGCACACAGCTTTAGATCATCTCACCACAGTGTGCTAAGTGCTATTTTGAACAGAAACTCACTTTTAAGTAAACAGAGTATTTTAATGATTATCTTAACATTTCCGTGGCTGTTGAATAATGTGAATTCTTTTAGGCAGTATGAACTTCTCCAAGGCAGGCCGTGGCTTTTCGTGAGCTGCTTGCAAGGCTGCTGCTCGAATTTTGTGGCTCATCTGTAACATTAAAGGGGGGGGAGGGGGGGAAGAGTTATGATGGAATACAGCTTTCCTGCTATTGTCTTCCTACAGTCCGTCATAGGGAAGTAGTTTAAAAACATCAGTAAAACCTAGCTGCACAACAAGTTCAAATGATCAACACATAATATTCATGGTGACTCTGTACATTTAATTATGATTTCTGTTTTCAAAGTGGTATTAGCCTGACTACATTCAGTGAACTACGCTGCCTCCCCTCCCCACCCTTTTTAGTAGTCCATAGGATGAGCTGTCAAGGCAAGGAAAGCAGAGAAAATAACCAGTATGCCTAATGGTCATGGAGGTGTTGGGGAGAAGGTTGGACTCTATGATCTTGGAGGTCTTTTCCGACCTTAAGGATTCTACACCAGAGTCAACACTAAGTTGCTTCAAATTCTGATTTTACCAGATTCAAATCATCATCATTATGTATCTAATTATCACTTTCTGAACTAATGAGGAAGGTTCATGTATGAGACTCTGGAAACTAAGAGGAGGAAATTGTAGGTCAGAGCAGAGGAGATGGGAACAACTGGAAGAGAAACAGGATGAGTTGTATCTGTTCTCCTTAACAAACAAGCCTAAGCAAAAACCCATGATCTACGTGCTAAAGCTGTAATCACATCTGTTGATGAAAGGCTTACGCTGAAACGATGCAACTGATGTTTTACCAAGCTCTGTGGATGAGGAACTCTTGTATGCTTCACAATCTAAAGACTGCAAGTGTATGAAAAATAGATGGTAACTGTCAGATCTTCAGATTAGTATGCAAATTACAAAGCTGCCTGTTAAATCAGCTCTTGGAAAGTGTAGGTGTAAGAGTCTCTGCATCAACAGCCCAGCAAGAGGAACTGGACAGCAGCTGTAAGCATAATGATCAATAGAAAGGTCCCTCAACAGCTTTGTGACACAAAATTTTAAATTATCTTGCACTATTTCCAAGGGAGAAATCCAGAAGATGCTTGACTAACATCAGGCCTCCAGAGAATCAGCTGGATATGTGGCAACAGCAGAACACGCTGCGCCTGCTGCCGCAGGGATCGCTTGCAGTGGTTTGCCTATAGCTGTCAGCCTGGTACCACCGTGCGCTTGTCAGTGACACTGCCCGACCCCTTCAGGAAGCAACTTCTCCAAGTTGGATCCTTATGGAAGTTACAGCTATTTCCACAGTGAGATGTGGAGATGTGCTTTGTTCTGTGTTGTAATCCCAGCTCTGCCACAAACTACTATGTCACTGATAATTCTTCCCCACGTTTCGATAAACCTAAATTGACAAACCACTTGAAAGAAGGGCACGCCCTCATATCCAGCTTGGTATCTAGCTGCGCTTTTCTGTAACTGGGACCCACATTAACTACCCTGGGGCTACTGGGTGTGGAATAGGAATGCAATCGGCGATGGCAGAATAAGCAGGGAAGTTGAGTTACTCATCAGCCATCTAGCATTTTAGCCACACAACTGCTAAAGAAATAGATCACCTCAGGAATGTATAGTGGCAGATGACAAACCTACAAATGTCAGATGACAGCAGTTTAAGGAAAAGTCACTTACTGATTTTTTTTTTCTTAACACTCAGCCCTGACAAATGCGTATAGTGTTCTTCCCCAGGTACTTACTTTGCTCAGCACTTCTGCTAGCAAGACATCCATGTCCCGAGCTTTTGAAAAACTAGCAATAGCACTGTAGAACAAAAGAAAAAAGTATTTAGCATTTACATCTCACAGAAACTTGTGTCACTTTAATTTTCCTCCCCTAATAGAAAACATTTTCTAATACCAATTTAGGTTTTGGAGCTAAATCCTTTAATCACATTAAAGACTAGGTGATATTTGAAGAGATATGCTGCGTCAAGAACAGAATAGTGCAAAATCTGTGTTGCAGACCGCTTTATTTAGATAGAGCTTTAAACAAAAAACTATATATAAAATATCCTTAAATACCTCAAATGGATGGTTTTTGTACACTGTGGAGTAGCTTCACAGAAGCTGAGCGCTGATATCTGGAACTACAAATATTTGACTTTGTCTTTTTCTTGATTCCATTCTAGACCCATAAACAATTTTTTTCACAGTTTGGTTTTGGGGAGTGTTTCCTTTGACAGCAGCCATTGGTCAGGCAATAACTTTTTGCACAACATTATCCCCCTAACTTTCTAAGCAGCCATGTTACCAGTGTTCCACAAATAATACCAATCAATACAGTTTGCCACACTGACAAAGACAAGTTATTCAAGATCTGTATATGACATGGGGTAACTATGACTATGGAACAGACAGCAGCAAATTTACACCCAGACCACTGGCAATCAATGAAAATAAAAACTGTCTAACTCCAGAAAAAACACAAACACAAAAAACCCCAAACAAGTTATTAGAAAAGCAACAACAAAGCCCCAGTAACACACCAAACTTTGAATGGTTTCTCTTAAATAACGAGGTATGCCAGGCATCTAGTTACTAACACGATGCACTGCATTCTGTGATGCCGTAGGTTACACGGCAGCTTTCAGAGCAAGCATGATTTTATTTATTTATTTGAACTAAATTTCAAAGCTCAGCTCCTGCCAAGACCAGTCTCAGCTCTAAGGAGCCACTTTAAGCTGTGACAGTGACTTTGAGCCTCCCAGATAATCCTGTCTAAGTCAGAAACTTAGAGGTAAGGGGTCTGTACATGACAGCTACTAACTGCTTTACAAAGTTCTGTGACTGCAGCCTGACAGAGAAATCCATCGTCCCAGCAAGGTAGGTGTACTACATGGAGGGACCATTGATTCTGGCATCAGGAACTAGTAAACAGGAAAGAAGCCGGTGATACTGGCTCAGCTTTGCTCCACAAATTCTATTTTAGGTTACTGACCTCCAAGCCACTGAGCAGAAAAAGCACACAAAAACAACTAGTGGTGATTTATGTAGCCTGCCAAGAAACAGCGTCAATACATCAGTGATAAATACAGTTAAGCTAATTAAAAAAAAAAAATCTAAACTTTTAAAATCAAAGTTAATTTAAAAGTTACCCAGTTGATTACCGTATTTTCAACAAAAAATAAAAATTAAAAAATCCTGTCTTGGTCCAAAACCTGAGTTCAGCTGCCAGTCTAGTCACAAGCTTCCCTTTAACTGCTGGCAAAATCTATTTCACTACAATTACTGGACTACAGCACTTTGCAGGGACTGTCAGACACGCTGACGCTGGGATTGCAGCGGACAAGCAGACATTCAACTGTAAAGGAAGCCCTCCTGACAGCAGCTAAAGATGTTCAGACACACCAGAGGTAAGTCTGTTTATCAAAAGTAATACAGGCAACTTAAATCCGAGGGGGGGAACTGGGAATCAGAACTAAGTCACTCGGACCACTTACCTATCCTCTCTAATCCAGGCTTTTTAAATGGTTACCTGGGTACCAAAGAAACTCCACAGTACAGGGGGCTCCTTTCTTATAGGTAAAAAGTAACTTGTCTCTAAATCCCCAGCAGTGGAAGGACTAATTCACAGCTTTCAGGGTAATTCTTTTAATGAAGACATGACTCTAGAGCAGCTCCAAGTCTGGACAAGCCTCTCCAGCAAGCCCAGAGGAAGCTATCATGAGAACAGCACAAGACTGCTTGAAGGGAGCTCTGTTCTTAAGAGGTACAACAGAATATTTAACCTTGTTTTGCTTCAGCTTATTTCTGTGCATGAAACTAGTCCCAAACTGGGACTACAGGAGAGGCATCTGCATGTGGACAAAAATCCGAGCCAAATCCTACAGGTAAAAACATTTGCTTTCAAGTGCTTTTTCCACAGCAAGACGATTAAGTCACTTCTGAAGCAACAGATGTGTTTCCTACCTACACATAGTAAATCAGTGCTCAACAGTTTCCAAGGGAAGAATGAATTCCAAGCTGTCCTCATTCTGTTGGGAATACAGCCCTCCTCTCCTGCTCTCAAGAGTCTACAAGACCAGTCTGTGCTTTCCTGTTGGAGCTGGACCACTGAACAGCAAAAATTTAACATTTTTAGAGGGATGGAAAAAAAGGGGGGGGGGGGGAAGCATACACTATGTGCAGGGCACTCATTAGGGAAGGACATCCAAATGCCAGTCTCAACTTACACGTATTTTGAACGCTGACAAAAGGGATAAAGGTTTTAAACGCACAGGAATTACAATGCCGAGTGGAATTTAGATCCCCCTCCCCAAGCACGGTACTTTAACCATTACATGTTGTCTCATCCCCACAAATGTGTCAAATCTTGCTGTGTGAAACTTCAAGAGTAAGCATCTGGCTTGCTGGCGGAGGCAAGTAACACAGCAAGACATGTACCATTTTTAGCTGACAACAGGCCGAGGTTTGGGTCTTCCATTTCCTCACAAATATCCTAATCACGAGGAGGAGGAGAATATGCACACTGCTTCCTAGAACTGCAAGGTCACAGCTATCAGGACACAGCGCGTGTTCCAAGAGCAAATCACTGGATCAGACTCCTTCGAATAAAAGCTTAGCATCACCCTGGTTTCTGAACACCACAGCACCTCCAAGGGGTGCTAGGTCCTCTGCGATAGCTTTGCAGTTCTGGATAGGGCCCAAAGGAGCTGCAGCATCCTAAAGGGAACATTCTGTGCAAAAATAAGGTATGTAGAGAGATAAAGAACATCCAAACTCAGTGGCCACTAAGGAAGGCTTTTGCTTCTATTGCAATTTTAAACTAAGTCCTATTTAGGCACTTGTCTCCTTTTAGGATCTGGCCTCTAGTTCAATTTCAGGAACACAAGTCATTAAAATTTTGCCCTCTTATCTTTATATTAGTCAACATAAATTTTTGTTAAGTGATATTAAAAAAAAAGTGCATGTATTTAAAAAAAAACCATTCAGTCTTCATTTGAAAAAGCTGTAAGAAAGCATTTGTTTGGATGATCATTTCAACCAGTCACTGATTCAAAAGGATAAGCATACCTTCATTTTAGGGCAAAACAGCTTCAGCAACTTTATAAAGCAGAAAACATAAGAAGAAAAATTAGATTTCAGATTGAAATAGGAGATATAGCCAGTACAGGAAATAACAGACTATTTGTGGGGGGTGGGAGATGTGGGTTTAATTTCCTTCAGAATGAGGACAGCCTAAAACTCATTTCACTGGAAGCTGTATGACCATTACTTCCTTAGGTACCACATTGTTCTAATTTCTGTTCTGTAACATGTGACAATAGAGAAGAGATCCATTCATTGCAAGGCATTGGCCTGAGATTTTGAAGCTGGAACATTTTGGGATTTCCCCCCCCCACCAGTCAATGATTTCCTCAAACTTGCCTTTTAACTATAAACTGCACAAGTTAATTTAACTCTTCCGAGATTAAGAGTTGTCTTTGCTTTCAACCTTCAGCCTGTTACCTATGAACTTCAGCTACGGGGCAGGGGGAACAGCCCTGCACTGCAGTACCTTGTCTTTTCTTTTCCTGGAGCTTTAGCATTTTTCTCAACAGGTCCGTTTTCTTGCTTTTTAGACACTCTCATTCCTCCAGCTTTGACTGCAAGAAGAAAGTACAATTTACATAAAAAAATATATGTACGGTATTACATACTACCTTATACACACTTAGAGAAGATAAATACTTAGAGAAGATACTCCAGATAATTTGTAACAAGAAATCGCCTTTCCATACTTCACCCTGTGCTTCACTTTTAAACACACACTTTGCAGCAAGGCAGGGATCCAGGAATGACTTCAAACCTGTGTCATGGCTGCTCAAATCAGCTGCCAAACACTCAGTCAAGAAGTCGGAGAGGGTCTGGTCACTGCTAACTGTATGAAATCCCAGCAGCTTATCATGTTAACACGCATTCTTCCCCATCAATCTCAGATGCTATAGTTTCCATTCTCAATTTAAAGAAAGCAAAACAAGACAAACAAGGCTCTAAACACTTCTGGGTTTCCAAACAATGTCACTAACAGCAGTAAAGGTTTCCTGATTTGCTCAAGGTATTCTAGAAGAAACCAAATAATGCAGATAGGAACCAGCTGCACACTTATCTTGTACTTCCAACATGTTTAATTATATTTTATTAAGGTATCTGTCAATCACAAAATCAATTAGCACTAATTAAGCTACAGATGACCTAACAATAACAATTTAAATTCTGAGGCATGTCAGAAATTCAATTCTGAGCAAGACATATAAAGTTATCTAAAACATCTTGTTGAAAGAAATATTTTTTCCCTGTTCTGGATGGTATCTAAGTTTTGAAACTGTAAGAACAAACTTAGCACGCGTTTCGCATTATTTTGAAGAAGCTGCAACTTACAGCACGGTTCCTGTTCTTATGAATAATCAAGAATAGACTTCTCAAACTGAAATATTTGAGGGTGGAATTGAATAGGGATGTCGAGAAGTGTCAAGAATTACTCAGCTAAAGATCACGAGAAATGTAGTTGGACACATCTGCTCCCCCTCCCCCCCAATGGCCATCTGTAACTAACACCAATTTTCTATCAGATTTCAGCCTCCTTGACTTCTGTTTATCTCCTGGCTGCAAGTTTAGTTTGAGAAACGAGGACTGTCCTTCAATCCTGCCCAAAGCAGGACTTTGATCCTGATCCTTACAGTGCTGGAGTGCTGCAGTATCTAGGCTTGGCTTTTCTTTTCTTTTTAAAGTTGCATACATACAGTTAATTATCCTGCTGCGCAAGCAGCAACTAAATTGCTTAGCCATCTTACAGCTGCAAATACACTGGAGAGCCAGTCTCATTAGCCAAATTGCTTTGGGAGCCTAACTGCAAAATGAAGAGTGTCTCTGAAAGGGAAGTGTCAACCATTGCCAATTATCTACCCATAAAGAGAATCAAGGTTCTGAATGCCCCCAGCTCTCGAGAATCGAGGTTCTAAATGCCCCCAGCTCTCAAGAATCAAACCTTGTTCTTATCTTGGTAAGCGGGAGATAACATGAGACACATCTTTAAACAAGCACAAAGGATTTAAAAAAATAAAAATGAACCACCACAATGATAAACTCTGAAACAATTCAGACTGTTTAGACTAAATAGACTGATGTCTTCTTGACTTCATGTTCACTTTATAACAAAGTCACAAAGAGCACCCATGCAAGTTAGCCCACATATTCTTCCTTGTTACAAGCTTAGAGTTTTTTTGCCTTTTAGGAACAAATCAAACAGCAAATGGAAACCAAATAAAATTTTGGCAGTAGATAGAAAAAAAAAATACATAGCTGAATCTAGATCCACGAGTTTTGGGTTGGGACCGTCACTAAGCACGCAGTGCAGGACTGGCAATCTCTAGGTACCAGCATTTGTTACAGCTTTAATTTATCAGGGTGCAGAGATCCAGATATAGGAGGTGGCAGAGACATTTTGATGCTATGGAGCTTTACAGAAAGCACAAGGAGGAGCTGGGGCATTGGGGGAGTGGGAGGAGGGAGAGAGACCCCAAAATAGTAAAAGGTATTTAAGCACTAAGCGGCCCACCAGGAATTGTGTCCCCTACCACCAGGGCCACAGAAGGCAGTTATTTACCGTGATTAGAAACAACGCAGGGCTTTTTTCAACCCTTTCACTGTTGCAGCTGTCAAACCTGCCCACACGCACCCGCGGCAGCAGAAGGGTTAAATATAGATGCTTCTGGAAGGCTTTGCTGTTTGTTTTTTTCAAAGCAATTACAAGAGCTGTAGAAGTTTTAATACAGAGAGAAAAATCCCCAAATTGATGTGTGCCCTGTAAGCCCAGTAATCCAGCAGTTAAGAACCAAGTGCCAAAATCTTTACTAACTTCCGTATTTAAAACATCATTTATTTTTAAGAACAAAAGAAATGAAGGAGGAACATCCCCCTTCCTCCTTTCCCCTCCAGAAATACAAGTCAGAACCCCAAACTGAAAACAAAGGCTCTGAGCTCTGTTACTCCCGAGGTTAGTTACGGAGACTGGTCAGAATAAAGGCATCCACCTTCAATCCGCTTTGCTCACTACATGAGCAAAAGTCAAAACTAAAGTTAAAACAACTAAGTCTTTAACAAACCCAAGCCAAACCAGCTTAGCCCTGCTATCATTACTCCTCTGCCAGAGCTGGTCACCTCCGCTGCAGTGACAAATAAGACTCACCAAGATGCAGTTTATTTTCACACAAGTTTTGAAAAGCCAGCACCTGCACCAGGTCACTGACTGTGGTGCTTCGAAGGCTCCTTCAGCTGCAACTCAACCGACCCTGCCAGACACAGAAATCCAGAAACAGACAACTGAAGCTGAAAAACCCTACTTACATCATCAATGCACGCAAAAGTGTGCTTAAAGAAAGTTAAAACTTCAACAAAACTAAGTAGACTTAGGGGTACGATGAGAGACACAAGTCACGCCTCCTGCCCTTCAGGCAATAATTGCTCCTAACAAACCGGGCGTGAGACCCTAAACGGCTTAGATTAAGCAGCAACTGCTCAGCAGTTCCAAGGGGTCAATCTCCAGCAGCTCTGTGCGTGTGCCCAGCACAGCGGGAAACAAACCAGGGACTAAGGCGAACTCTGCGCTGCGGGACAGCAGCTCCACAGAGCTAACCAACAGGCTGGCGCAAAGTCCGGGCTGACTCCGGGCGTTACAGACTCCAACAAACCTACGCGGGCCTTCAACTCTCAGCGCTGCGTCGCTACATAGCGCCCCTTCCACAGAGCACGGGCTGCAGGAGCAGGCTGGGCGCTCACCAGCCTGTACTCAAAGGCACCGTTCAGGCAGATAAAGAGCTCCAAGGGGAAGGTGCAAAAAAAAAAACCCCAAACTAACTAACCAACCCAAAAGAAACCAAAACACCCCCTCCCCCGAAAACAAACAATAATTTTCACGTTCGGTAGGAGGCGAGAAACAGGACCATAACACTAAAAAAAATAACTTTCTTTCTAACATCGACGCTTATCCGTCCCCCTCTCCGGGTCGCGCCCTCCCGAGGGCGAGCAGCCGGACCGCGGGGAGCGCTGCTCCTCCAGCTTCCGAGCCAAGCAGCTCAGGCTGCAGTTCGCCGTCCTGGGCAGCGCATCAGACGCCGCCGTGCGATCTCCGGGCGCCGCGGAAGCGGCCCGAGCACAGCGGACCCGGCCCGGCACCTGCTCCAGGGCAGCGGCGGTGGCACGGACGCCCCAGAAGCGCTCCCCGGCAAAGGTCCGGCCCCGCGCCCCGCGAGCTCGCCGGCGCGGCGAGAGGGGGACGGGGCGGCTCCATCCTCCCGACCCTCCGCCGCTCCGCAACTGCTCGGGCCCCGGGAGGGGAAAACCCGGAGCTCGCAGGTGCGGGAGCGCCGGGTGTGGCGGCAGCACGGCCCGTCCCGGCGGCTCCGCAGATGCCGGCCTCTGCCAGCAGCCGCATTTGCCGAGGACGGTCCGTGTCGGCGGCAGAGACGCGCCAGGCTGCCCGCGGGGCCGGGGCCGCATGGCGGTGCCCGGTTCCCCGGGTGAGGGAAGCAGCGGCCGCCGCGGGGCTGAGGGTGTCTCCAGCCGCCTCCCGCGCGAGGTGCCCGGGGAAACCGAGACCCCGGCCAAACCGAGACCCCGGCCCTACCTGCGGGGGTGCGCCTGCCCGGCGGCGGGAGCGGGGACAGACACCTTCGCCGGGCCATGGCTGGGGACGCGTGAGAGAGGTGGGGCGAGGCGCGATAGGGCAGGAGCGTCTCCCGTCAGGGGCGGGGAGCGCTGAGCGGCGGCGAGGGACGGACAGGTGCGGTGACCGGCAGCGAGGGGCGGGACGGACAGTGAGGTAACCGGCGGCGAGGGGCGGGACAGGAGCGCTGAAGGGTGGGGAACGGCAATGAATGGAGGGAAGGCGGGCGCTGGCCTCCTGGAGCCGGGGGGAACCCGCTGGACCGGCGGGCAGGAGCTCGTCAGATAGCGCCGGAGACCTGAGGAGCCGGGGCGGGGGCTGCAGCGAGTGGCTGCCCGCCCTGTTCCAGCAGATTAAGGCGCGTCGGGCTCCCTGCAGCTCCCGGCTGAGGAGGCAGCGCTGGAGCAGCACCGACTGCGGGGCTGCAGCCTGAGAGCACCGAAGAGGGGGGAGAGGCTGAGGGGAGAAACTTAGCAGTATGAGGGGTTAGCATTAGATTGGCTGCTGTCCCATCGCACGGGGGAGGATACCTCCATCGCCTTGTCAGTCCTCCCCCAGGTCTCCCTGTCTCTCTTTTCTCACGGCTGCACATCATAGACTTTTTTAATGGCTGCTCTAGACTCAAAAGTTTCCCTCAGCCTATTTTACTCTCTGCTGTTTTGCTTAGAAACTTTCTCAATTGCATGTCTCACTTTTTTTAAATTATTTTTTTATTTCAGCATTGCTTTTGTTGATTTGTTAATTTTTTTTTTTAGCTGGGCTTCCTGCAGAATCCAAGGTTATGTATTCAGCTTGGGTGTTTTGAGGTGTTTCTTCCTGTCCCTGAGAACTATTGAACCACTTGGGTGCTCTTGGCCACATTTGACAGAGGGCTAGAGACTGCAGATATAGTTCTGTGCTCTAACTGTAGTGAAAATCAGCTTCTGGGTACAGAAGCATCTCAGCTGCTAGTACCTCAGTTGAGGGACGGTCTCAAGTAGGGGTTCACACCTTGGCAGACAGCAGAAAAGCTCAGCACTAGGGGACATCTCATTTGGAGTTCGTGCACCCTCAGAACCAGAGGCAGCCTTGCTGGGGAAACATCCTCTAATTCATACATAGGTCAAGGAAAATCCTGATTTAATCAGGTGAATTAATGCTGACTTAAGTGGTATAGAAGGCAAATTGCAATTAGAGTACCAGATCCCCTCTTACAGCATCTCATTTTTTTGCTGTCTTAGTGAAAGAGCTGTATTTTATGTCTGTATTTTGCTGCACCTGATAACTGCTTCTAAAGTTGGGTATGACTGTGTCCTGACTGAAGAAAGCATTCTCTTCTGGGGCAAAAACTAGCCCTGGGTTTCTCTTGGAGCTTTTAAGTGGTACTGTAGCAGAACGTGGTTTTAGGTTTTGATGGTATCAAGTTCAGCTATGGATCTCTTCAAGAAGCACGGTCTGAACCCCAGGTTTCCCCAGGCAGAGTCTCACCCACAGAATCTGTTAGTAGTTTCATAAACTGGTAAATCACTGGGGCAAACCCAAGCAGGGTGCCAGTGGAGAGGGACCCTGAACAAATCAATCCCCATCCATTTATCCCTTACAGACTGTGCAGTCACCCCTCATGCAGTCGGCATGTGCCTGTCACGCATCCTTTGGTCCAACAGTGGTTCTGGCCTGAGATCCTCAGGCACCTTTGGACTCTTGCTGGGTTCCTCCACTGCCTCCAGACAGGCCGTTATCTTGAGTAGCCGCTGTTGATAGCTGTAGCCTTGAAGCCTCCTTATCTTCTGCCTGGCGCTGCTTCTAGAGGCCCTGTTTTGACTAAGCTTTTCTACTTCTACAAAGCTCAGTAAACCCTAGTGGGAATTTACAGCTTGCAGCCTAAGGCTTCAGCAAATCCAGCTGCTCCTGCAAAGTAAGTAAAGCTAAGCAAACACCATACTATTACTTAAGCTAAACGACTCCTATCTCCTCACAGATCTGTCCTCCCATGTTTGAGACTGCTGGCTAATGTTCTGAACAACTCCATACTGTTGTGTGAATATAGGTGGCTGTGCATTTGCATACTAGCTTTCTGTGACCAATGTCTGGAAAAAACCTTCTAAATGGTACATTTTTTCCCTCTAGAGAAGGCTTGAAGGTTTTGTTTGTTTTTGTTTTTTTTTTCCCCATTGATCCAGAGATGCACAAATCCAAGGAAAACTTTACCTCTACAGGTAATGCTTATTTGTTGGGGAAGCCATAGCGAAGTACAGAAGCTTTACAGACACAATAGGAGACTTTAGTCACTTCCCTCCAATTTTATACAGGTATTTTAGCAGTATTTTAACAAAACTGCTTATATAAAGGCAGTGTTTGATGGAAAAACACGTAAGTGCAACTGCTGATGGAGTAGCTGCTTTGAATGGAATAAAAAAAAAGGATTCTAGGGAAAGCTTACAGAGATTACATCAGATATGGCATTAATTAGCTGCATCATTCATAAGCAGCAAAGAAATCGAAGCCAGAAGTGCACAGAGTGCTAGAAGATGTCATCAGTGTGGTTAATTTTATAACAAGATGACCTTTAAGTACTAGAATGAGGTGGGGAGTGACCACAAAAACATTTTGTACCACTCAGAGCTTCATTGGTTATCTCATGGCAAAATGAGTTTGAGTTTTCCAACAGAGTTACACCTTTTCCATTCACAAGAAGATTAGTGTTCCACATTTGCTGTGATGACAAGTGTCTGTCAGTAGTACGTAACCTAGCTAAGGTTTTCACAACAGTAAACACAATCTGTCCCTTCAAGGTAAAGGGGACACTTCAACAAGGAGCGAGAAAGTAACTGCTTTTTGAAAGAAGCTGGCACTACAGAGAGAGCTTTTTGAAAAAGGATGCTTGGAAATTACTGTTAGGTGGTATTGTGCCAAAAATGATGTCAGCTGTGAAAGCTCTCACATCTGTACACTTGGAAGCAGAAATTCCTAACCTACTTAATCTTCCAAATGAAGTATTTCAGCGGGTTTTGAACCCCTATGTTGAATATAAAACTGCAACACCTCCCTGCTAGTTTGCAAGAACAACTGATCAACACCAGGGAAGGTGAAAATTTACAGGCCAAATTTCAAGAAAAGGCTTTGCATAATTAGCAGATGGGAGTGAAAAATAAGTGTCATGATTTAGTAAGCACAGCCAACAATGCCCTTCTGCCATTTGGATCTGGATATCTTTGAGTTTTGGAGGGGTTTTTAAAACCAAGTATCAAAACAAACTGAATGTGGAATGAGACCTTCAAATTGCTGACACCACAAAGAGTTAAACCAGTGTTTGTGAAAACTAATGAAGCATATTCAGTCACATAGCTGTCACTAGAATATTAACATTATGCTGTCTTATTTTGTGAGAGCAAACAGGTTTCTTGTACTACTAATAAAATGATTTAAACATTTTTTTAATCTCCTCCTTCGTTAATTTATATTTGTGTGTATGCTTTATAATGTACTCCAGTACAGTAGTCCATGTTATAAATTAGTATACATATAATCGAGCATGGGCTCTATTTTACCAATCAGTGTGCAAGATCAAAAGAGTGGGAGACCGCTGTTACAGGGCTGTCATGGTTTAGTCTCTGCTGGCAGCTAAACACCATGCAGCCGCTCACCCACTGCTTCTCCCCACCCTGTGGGATGGGAAGGACAATGGGGGAGGGATGGAGAAACTGAGGCCCCAGGGGTTGGAGCTGAGATAAGGACAGTTGAAGAAAACAACAGTACTAATAAAAGGATACAAAGTGAGTGAGGTAGGCTCTACCTGTGCCCGAGGATGCTCTCACTGCTCCAGACACACTGAAGCAAGTTGAAAACAGGCACCCCCAGGCCAGCCCCACTCCCCCCCCCATACAGGGGCATGACTCAGTATGGTATCAAACATCCCCTTGGCTGGTTTGGTTGTTTATCCTGCTGTGGCCCCTCCCAACTGCTTGGGCCAGCAGCTGCTGGTGATAATGAACCCAAACACAACCCAGGACATCATCTGCCCCTTATTCTGTTCCCTCTGTGTCATGCCCAGCAGTGCCCGTTAGCAATTAACATTCATACAATGTAATTCACTGGCTGTCCTCTCCCAAAAATCAAATCCCCTTGTGGTACTCACCAGACTTCTCTGTCCTGCTGCATCACCCACCAGGTGCACCCAAGCCCTTGAGTGAAAGCAATCCCATTGGTGGGTTTGATTTTGCCTGGAGCAGGACTGACCCCCACTATCTTCCCCAAGACATTCTCCCTGTGCACTACAGGCACTTTATTCCCTTCTTCAGCACGTGGGAGTTTGGACTGGCCAGGGCCAGCTCCATTGGTAGATCCTCTGGTGTTAACTAACCGGGTGGCCTTTGCTAAATGCACGTCCCAGTGTTTGGAGGTCCTCCCCACAGCTTTGTGTGGTTTTTAACAGTCCATTGTACTGTTCATCTCTCCTGGAGGCTGGTGCCTGCTGGGGGATGAGACACACCCACTCAATGCCATGCTTTTCAGCCAAGGCATCTATGAGGCTCTTCCAGAAACAAGTCCTGTTGTCTGACTCAGTTCTTTCTGGAGTACCATGTCACCACAAGGTCTGCTTCTCAAGGCCCAGGATGGCATTCCAGGCAGTGGCAGGGGGCACTGGATACATTTCCAGCCATCCAGGGTTTGCCTCCACCATTGTGAGCATGTGGTGCTTGCCCTGGCGGGTTTGTGGGACTGATGCAGTCGATCTGCCCAGCCTCTCCCTATTGATATTTCAGCCTTTGCTCTCCACACCACCAAGGCTTTAGCTGCTTGATCACAGCATGTGTTCAACATTCATGGATGGCCTCTGCAATGGTGTCTATAGTCAATTCCAGCCCTGGATCTCAAGCACATCTGTATGTCACATCTTATCCTTGGTGACCCTTGGTGTCATAGGCCCACCAGGCTATAAATAATTCACCCTTATGTTGCCAGTCCAAATCCACCCGAGCCACTCCAATCTTGTCAGACTGATCCACCCGTTGGTTATCTGATGTTCTTCAGTTGCCTGACTCTTGGGCATCAGCATGGCATACCTTCACCACCAGCTTCTCTTCTCAAGCAGCAGTACCTTGCCATAATCCAGTAGCCCAGATGGGTTTTCCTCTGCTCTGTCAGATGCTCTGCTTCCACTTCTGTAGCCACCTCCACAGGTCAGTATAGAGATAGAACACTGGGCACTTCTCACTCAGCAAGAACTAGAGCCAGTTGGATCAATTCCAAAACCCTAGAGGTCAGCCTCAGGTCTCCCCCCATGCTCTCCTGCCAGAGGCTCCAGATAGGAGCAGTCTTCTCAGCTGCAGTGCAGGGCTGCTGCATGTACAGTTTCCTGTTCAATGTGATCAAAGGCTTGCTGCTGTGCAGGGCCCCATCTGAAAATCCTTCTTCTTCTAGGTCACTTGGTAGAGAGGACTGACCTCAGGCTGTGGTCTGTGATATGCATCCTCCAGAAACCCACAGCACCCAGGAAACCCTGTATTTGCTTTTTACTGGTTGGGGGGACGTAGCTGTTTTGTTAATTCCATCCACTGGGATTGTGTGACACCTGTCTTGCCATTTTATTCTTAAGAACTGCATCTCCTGTGCAGGTCCCTTGACCTTATACATGACCTGGGACACATTCAGGAGACACATCAACAAGGGCATGCTAGTCTGGACATCCCAAGAATGCTCAAAATTACTAGAAGCTGGGAGAGAGAGCCTCCTCCCCTGTCTTGCCCCTGGAGATCACTAATAAGTGATGAGGCTGCACACACCTACCAGCTTAACTTTACAGTCAGGAGTACAATCATACCAGAGGCTAACCATGTCCAGCAGAGCAATGTGATAATCCCAACCCATTTCCCTGAGATGATAAACAGCAGCACACACAGTACATAAGGGTTTGTGTGACACCACCACATGAGCAAACAGACCAGCATTGTCACCACACCCTGTTTAACCAGTATAAAAAATGTAGAAGACAAAATTGTTTTAACACACTCTGGTCAGATTTGTCTTTATCTCAATCCTTTGGGCCCCACATTGGGCACCAAAAAGGACTGCTGAGGTTTAACCTCTGCCAGCAGTTAAACACCTGCAGCTGCTCGCCCACCACTCCACCCCCCTGTGGGATGAGAAGGAAAACCAGGAGAAAGGAAAAAAAAGGTAAGGCCCCCCGGGGCTGAGATAAGGATAGTTTAATAGAACAACACACAGAGAGAAGAAAACAACAACACTAATGAAATGATAGACAAAGCAAGTGATAGGCTCTACCTGTGCCCAAAGTGACACCATCCCTGCTCCAGCCACACTGAAGCCATAAATTGAAAAGAAAGGCCTAAACCACCTTCCCCCTCTTCTTATATAGAGGCAGGCCTAGCGTGGTATGGAACATGCCATTGGCTGCCTCAGTTGTTTACCCCACTGTGGCCCCTCCCAGCTGCTTGGGCCAGCAGCTGCTGGTGATAATGAACCCGAACCCAACCCAGGACAGGGAGTCAGATGTGAATGTGCTATTGGATTGGCAGTCTTTGGTACATTACTGACTTTGTATTGCTAAGCTTTCAAGCGGACAGTCTGGCCAGTGTACTGCTGAAATGCACCCTTGTTGTGAGACAAGGAGGCCAGAATTCAATAAATGCCTATGTAGATTTTTTATCCAGATTGTGGTGTTATTCTTACCTGGAATGGCCCAAATGAGAGTCCTGGGTGAGTTTGTTCAGACACTCTCTTTCCTGTTATGCTGGTGTGCTGGGATTAGGCAGAGCTGGTGGCAGCAGGCTGTGCTGTCACATGAGGCTGTGGGAGCTGTGGCGTACCCAGGACACTCTCCTTCAGTCCTGCTTGTCCCTCTACCCCTGTGTGGGAGAGCAGGGCTCGCCCTCCGTGGAGCTGGGTTTGGAATTCTGCCTCTGTGTGTGGCACAAAGAGTTGTCCCAAACTGGCATTTGGCCTGTCAATGACGTCAGCAGCCGCCTGCTCACTTGGAAACATCACAGCTGTGTTCTGAAAGCCTAGATGTCATTTGCTGAAATAGGGGCTTTAGTGCTAAAGCAGCAACGACTGTAACTGTTCAGTAATTCCTGCACCCCCCCAACTCCATGTACAAATCCTACTTCAGGATTCATTATCACCCTGTGTGCTCAAAGAAGAAAAAACTTAGTACGGGTGTGTTGGCAATGACACAACAAGGCCACGCGGATACTCAGGAGCTTTCCTGCCCAGTGTGTGAGAAATAACCCCGTGAGACCAGAGACCGTTTCAAAATGCTGTAAATACACTGGCTGTGTGGGATCCAGGGTGCACAAGCAGCACACCAGCCAGTACTTGTGCTCTCTAATCAAGCCCAGAGGACTGGTAGCTGCTGGTTACAGATACTTTCTTCTGAGTTATGTACATATCACAAAAAAGCTGCAAACCCCCTCTGTTTCCAGGCCAGTCACACTTCAAAAATACACCCGTGCAGCCATTAACAAACCCTTGCAAATGATCTAGTGTGCAGTAATAAGAAGGTGTATATGGCGCTTATCCTGCGTAAAAATTTCTCAGCATTCATTAAAAATACTCACCTGTCATAACATTTAAATTATCAAGTATGTCAACACTTCATCCCAAAGATCCAAGTTTGGAAAATCCAGCCTGAATTTCACTTACTCTTTGAAAAGCTATGGTAGGAAAGTAAATATGTGGCCACAGCGATGTCTCTCTGCCTTTGGTACCACCACAGACTCAGTTAACACTGACTGGCCACCAAGTGACTGTGACATTTGTGTTGACAGATACATTTCCAACGTGGTAAGACCAGTGATGGCATTTTCTAGCAATGAAAATGACATTCAAAACTGCAGGGAACCCCCTATTCATTTTTCTTTGTTGCTTAGTATCTTAAATATGCCTAATCACTGTAAAAATTTCCAGCCCTGGTTGGCACATGCAGATTTTTCATATGTGATTTTTATGTCATTTCCCACATGTAGTTCATTGTAGTTACTTTCTTCCTTAAATGAGGAACCAACAAGTTAGTGACAGAGTGCTAATGTCTGTCTGTCTCGGTGAAGGGCGGTACATTCTGCTCAATCGTGTCATTGGCCATGGAGACATCTGAACGGTTGCGTGTTTTCTGAATGGATTTTATTGCCTCAGATCAATACCAAGGCAGTGTGGCTGCAAAAGCTGAAGAGAAGCACTTTCTGGAAACTACGAAGGACCCAGTTCCAAAGGTTGTGTTCATTAAGGGCTTTTCTAACGACATGTGAAGCGTTTTGTGTGATTAATCCCTAATTCTAAAGTAACTCCACTGTGAACTATTTCTCAGTAAGATTTTCTGAATCCTGTCTGTGATTTTTATCACCCCAGAGTTCTGGTAGCTAGTCCCATTTTATCTTGTTTGGAAATAGCATCGTCCAAAAGAAATGTCCTATTTAGGAATAGCATCACCCAAGTTAAATGTCTTATTATAGTCACCTCGCAATGAAACATAAGAACTAGAAGTAGATACAGCTAATCTGGGATTATGTATTTGATAAAATTCTTCACAGTTTAATTTTTCCGTATTTGAAATGAAAAATTCCATTAAGGAATTATCTTTTAATGTTTACTCTCTATGTTGTGGATGAAGAAATCTTCATCACAAATGTTGCCATTCTTTTCAACCCGGCAGTGCTTATAGCCTTTGGTATTAAGATAGCGGTACCTTCAGGTCCTGGGCGTTATGGAAGATGATGGGCCCGGTGACTAGAAGGTAGTTCCTACTCCGTCCTTACCCTGTCCCTAACCAGACCAGTCAGAAGGGGGGTGGGATGTGTTTGTGTGCCCGTGCATGCGTGTGTGCTGGGCAGGGAGAAGGGAAAACAGCACTGGGGTACTACCAACATTTGATGTTGTCTTGTGCTGAGATACTGGGTGGCTTAAGGACAGCAAGGAGAGCGTTGCTTGCAGCGCTTTGACTCACGCACAGACAGCCCTGCCCGAGTCGGAGGGCAAACAATGCATGCACTGTGATGAGGCTGTGCTTGTTTCATCCGCGAGCAGCTGCTGAAACCGTAACGCATAATGCCGAAGTGATTTTTCTGGAATGCTGCAAACATGTTCTGCTTTGCTATGCATGCCAAAGTATTCATCACAACCATTAGCTCTTCTAGAGATTCTGAAAGCAAAGCATGAAAGAAGAAAAATTCATTAGTCTCGTGATTTATTTGGGATTGTCTTAGTTTTGGATCCCAACAATTAAAAACAAGGAGAGAGAGAATATGAAATAGGATGTGACTAAGTGGGATCAGAAGAAGGGGAAATGAAATAGAAGAAGTAGCAGCGAACATGGAATAAGAATTCAGTAGGGATTTACAGCACAACAGGTACCTTACAGATTATTACTGTTGGCTTGAAGTTTCAGCGCAGAAAACGTTAAAGGACACCCAGTCTAAACCAGCTCTAGTTGGTATTTTAGTTGTGTATGTATGAGCAGGAAATAGCTTTGAAATGCACCAATTTCCGACCTGGAAATGCAAAACTTGCTTTGCAAATACTGAAGTCAACAGTACTACCAGTCTCTGCCAATAAATATTTAGCTTGAAATGGATGATGACAATTCTGACCGGGGAAAGAAATTCTTTCAAATAAAATGATCTGAAGGAGCGATAACAAAATAAACTTTTTCTGAAGTACTTGTTCAGTAGTAAGGTGTTTTCATACTAATTACTCTACTTCAGCAGGGAAATACTTGGTGAGTGAACTTGGGTATGGTACCCTCCTCACATCAGAGCTGAATGAGTCAGGTGCTTTTCCTTAAGATAATAAGCATTTATTTTCTCTACATCTGCTAATAGCAGATGATCTGAAGTCAGTCCCTCCTTACCTAGAATTGAATCACAGATTCTAGCTGGTTCGGTATTGGAAGTTTCTTTTTTTCTGTTTGTATGCTTGTCACTATTAGATCTCATCCACAGGGTTCAGCCCGAGAAGCTGAAGCATGCGATGGCAAGCCTGTTAAATCCCTGTGTCATTCCTCTCCCAGCTGCAGCGTGGGTCTCAGGTGGATGTTGTAAAAGAGCTATGAACTTAACACATTTCATTATCGACACATTTGGGAAAGTTGTGGTGGTGATTACTATCCATGGTGCCTTCATTTCTAATTTAGGCCCCATTAGAGCTTATCTACTAAGATCAGCCGTAACCTTCACCAGTGGATACTTTTTCCGTGTCAGCACATTACCATTCTTTAAAAAAATTCTTTTCCGCTGTCCTGGGGTTTTATTGTCTGTTTCTAGTAGTTCAGCATAAAGTTCATGAAGTTGCAAAGATCTTTATTGTTAAGTATCTAAAGCACAGAGAAGACCAATTAGTGAAGGCAGCCATATGCTCAGGTATTTTGATTGATATGTTGATTGACTGTTCACTAGAGCATACATTATGTACCTGACCAAATCTGTAGGACGTCTGGCTCCACATCTGTAAAGCTTATCTGTTTCTTCTAGCCAACCTGAGGAATTCGAGTCCTGGTTCTGATCTGGATGCCAGCTATTTCACAGACTGCAGGAGGAAGAGAAGTGTCGAGGAGAAGGTATGTCCTACTGGCTAATTTGTGGTTATAGAATCAAACTACATCAACAGAACGACTGGAAAGATAAACCTGTGGCACCACGTGTTTTATCCACCTAAGCATCCTTGGGCACGTGCTATTCAGCACATGAATGGTGAGGCTTTGCTGTACAGAGCTTCATGCTGGATATGGTTGAAAACAAGAACTGTACCTCTAGCATGGTGTGCAGAAACCGATTCAAACTCCCCAGTGACTGCCATGGGAATAGCAGCTTTCTGAAAGCAGCGCTCATGGGAGACTGCTTGGCAGCTTATCAATCAGCTGAACACGGAGGGAGAGGACTGTGAATTGCCCCTGCTCCTGTTCGGCGCGTTGTCATTTACAGCAGGGTCGGGATAACATTGTAGTGTATGGAGCTAAAATGCCATTGCTGTATTTCCAGAGAGGAATAAAAAGGGAAATTAAACAAGAGGAAGGTGTTATAACCAATAGGCTTTGCAGCATGTCATAAAAATTATACAGAAGTGTTATAACTGTATAATCAGAATTATTTTTCTTTTGTTTGTGTTGTTAATGATAGTTATGGGGAGATTCATTTTGTGAGCCGGATTGCAGTCCTTCCTTGTCTGAGGGTACAGGTGGAGGTTGAGGGTCAGTGACCTGCAAGACTCCTCTCCAGCTGCTACCTGATCATCTGTCTCAAAGGCAGCGTAGTGCAGAGTGGCTTATGCCTTCTGTCTTGTGAGGTGCCAACCAGGAGGGAGTGAGGAGGAAATGGACACATAAGGATCCCTCTGCTTGCCCCATCAGCCCACAGAGCAGGAGCAGCATGTGTGGGCAGTAGCACCCGTCACGCTCCGTGGACAGTACGAGTTACACCCTGCAGGAATCCTGTCACGCTCCGTGGACAGTACGAGTTACACCCTGCAGGAATCCCGTCACGC
>JANIJG010020616.1:0-22500 GCA_024611175.1 Megaceryle torquata
GAGTATGATATACTAAAAGTCTTTTTTTTTTGTTTTTTTTGTGGTGTTTTTTTTGTTTTTTTTTTTTTTTTTCTTTTTTTTTTTTTTTTTTTTTTTTTTTTTTTTTTTTTTTTTTGGGGTGTGTGTTGGGGGGTTTTTTGTTTGTTTGTTTTCTGGGGCATATTAAAAATTCAGAGAGTGCACTGCAAAGTGGATCTCATCCCACAGGGACTGAAAGTTCTCTGTCTCTCCTGCCACAGGGACCCATCTCCTGAGCTCTCAGTTCTGCAGCCAGGTATGGCTCTTCAGTCTGTTCAGAGCCAGGTTCTGGATGCAGCTGATCCCTTGTACTGCACAAGATCTGTGCAGATGTGGCAACAAGACAGGTTCTGTTGCTCACTGAAAGCCTCTGCTACAGCCTAGGAATGTCCCAGCCTCTGACTTGACATTTCACAAATGAAACATTAGGTGCTAGGAAATTTAAGAGCTTTCATAAAAATGTTCCTTGCTCAGCTACTCTGTGATCAATGTCCATTAGAAGAGAGAGTAAAATACTGTTCTGTGGGCTGTGAGCATGGGTAAGATTACATTGTTACTGTGCATCTTTCCCAGGATGTCATTTCTAGGCATCACTAGGCTGAAGCTTGCTTCGTTAAAGACTGTCTGTGCCTCTTATCAGGTGCTTGCTGTCTGTACCATGAAGAGGGTCTGGCATGGGGTAATCCTTAGAAGTATTACAACAATTAAAAGAGTAATTATAAAAACCAATAGGTAGAGATTTGATTGCAACTTGATGGAGCTGCAAAACTATGTGACTCATCTTAAATAGAATATATATATAACAGTTATAAATAGGCTCTTTTTTTTTTTTTTTTCAGTTGCAATGACATATTTAGAAATTGCTGTTCTTTTTAAAAATAGCTTTGATGTTATACAGGTATCTGTGGCTGGCAGGTCCCATTGTTTATTGAGAAAACACACACTTCAGCAGTAGCTTTCTGCCATGGTAGGCATGCATGGCACTTTTACAAACACAGCATCAGGCATGGCCTTCCTGCCCTGAGACTCTTGGTGGGACAGAAACAATGCACAGGATATGCTGCAAGAGAAGATGGAGTATGTTGTGATGGCCAGTGGTAAACCAGCACGAATAATGGATGTTTGAGGGCAAGAAGAAGAAAGAAGAAAATAATCTGAGTGATGAGGTTAGGATGAAGCAAGACACACTCTGGTTCAGCTTCAGTGAATAAAATGGAATGGATCCAGCTTGCTTCTGGATTGAAAAGGCTGTTATGAAATGAGCTCTCAGCTTGAAGAGCAGCCCACCTGAAAGGCATAGGGAACTTGGTCAATTTGTTTCATCCAGAAGACAGTTGAGTGGTGATCTGATTATAGTTCTCAAGCTCTTTTATGAAGAAGAAAATTGTCCCATAAGGAGATGGCTTTTTAACCTCACAATAAAAGCAGAATAAGACTGAGAAATTGGAAGCTCAAGTTAGACAAATTCAGGCTGTAAATTTTTACAGCATGTTCTGAATGAAGCCATCGAAAAATTCTTCTCCCTCATATATAGTGGTCTGTCCACCATGTAGCTGGTAATCAAGATTAAGATTTTTCTTGATACTTTGTGATGGCTGAGGATGAGGGTGTAAGTGCAATGCAGGAATGGCAGTATGGAAATAGAGATGGGTTAAAGGGGAAAAGTGCAGATAAGCATTTCAGTCCTTTCTCACCATAGCTTTCATGTTCTTCTGCTCAGCACTGCTGTTCAACATTTCACTCCCACCCTTGATGAGACAGTACCACCCCTAACCTCTTCCATGACAGAAGGCACTAAATAAGGCAGCCTGCCTCACAGGTCCTTATCTCCTCCTGCTTTACCTTCATTTGTGTCAAAGGGTGTTTCACACTGCTGTGGGATCGGAAACTGAAGCCTGAGAACATGGAGTAAAAATGGTCTGCAGCACTGGACTCAAAGAAGCACCACAGGGTTGTTTGTGGTGTTTATGGAGCAACTCCCTGGGCACCAGTCCTTCTCTGTGTAAGGGTCATGGGTCTCCTTTCACTCCTCCTTCAGAAGACTACAGGGACAAGGATTTAAATACATCTTAACTAGATTTAAACTCCTTATAAACTTCCAAAATACTGAGCAAAATGTGCAAATTCTCATATATTGGGTATTTCCAAGGGACATTGGTTGGAGTCCACTGGCTTGAGTCCATCCTGTTGGAACTGTATTGTGAACTTCATCTCTCTAAATTGGGAACACCAAAGTGATTTTTCTCCTAAGAAGTCATATTAGCAAGAGCACTCGGGGAACTTCTTCCTTGGTTTTGCTGAAGCCAGTTCTAGTAGGTGGAAGAATCTCATGTTGGTCTCACTTTTGCCATTTCCACAATGTTTTTGAAAATGGGAGAAAGGAGCAAGGAAGAACACAGAATTGACTCTAGAGAAAATATCCCATAGTAAGAAATGTCAATATTCTGCATATTGACAAGGTAGGTCAGAGGTAAGTATCACAGTACAAAACCACAATGAAGGTCCTATATGCCTGAAGAGCAGCTGTAAGAGACCAGACCAAAGGCTCTGCCTGGAGGGGTCAGGTGCTGAAAGAGCCTGACTGGGAGGAGTCACAGCTTCTCTCAGGGATGCAACAATAGCACTGCTGGCAGGTAGGCATGGGTGTCCGATTTTAAGTGGAAAAATTGTCATGGTGGAAGATTTTTTCCTTCACAGGAGGGTGTCTCGGTGGTGCAAGCTGGTGACTTTTATAGCTACAGTGAACAATGAGCAACAGTGATCATCTGAGGAACTTTAGCATCATTTCTGTAGTGAGCACCGTTATCGCCGATTGCTCTTACTGAGACTTCAAGTGATTGGAGAAACTGCCCATCATTCATGAAAGGAGTTGAACCTTTTCAACCTACTGCTCGAAAATCTTGAAAACAAATATATGTTTAGTACGAGAGGGGATGGAGTAAGTAAAATATTGCATTGATAGGCTTGGAAAAACATATGGCTGTGCCTCTCTATGTATACATCAACCTGGCTTTTTTACAAAGTGATGGCAAGCTCCCAGGTGGATGTCCTTTTGAGAGAAAACTTCACCTAGGTAGATACTTCTCCTGCAGGAGAGTGTTCTGGTTTTTCTTACTTCAAAATTTTTGAAGTAGTTGCTGGTTTTCCAAAGACAGATGGTTGTGCTAGCTGTAGCACGTCTCCACCTGGGGACACCCTGTGGCATTAGCCAGAATGTATCTAAGCAGAAATTATTTTTCAGAAAATATTTAGTTCCTGAAGCCAACAGTCTTTGTGGGAATACACCACGTTGAGTGACATATTTCAGATCTGAGATTGGAATAAATACGGAAGAGAGCAGGAGACTGTATGACGGTTACTGGCAACTCCTTGTCCCAGAGCAGGGAGCAGCTGGGTGAGCAGAGGTGCTCTTCCACACCTCCACCTACCACCCACAACTGGAAGACCTGCGTCCTGGGGTAGAGATGGCAGCCAGACCCACCTGTGATTTTCCAGGCAGGGCCTTTCACTCCGTCACTTGTGAAGAGTTTCAGCAGCTCCTGGATCTATATCAGAGAAATGGCAATAAATGAAAATTCAATTTTTTAGGAATGCCACACCACCTATTCAGGAACATTTCTGCTATTTTAAGGAATTTACAATTTGAGACTCTGTTGACTGCTTATGTCTGGTAAAGTTTGCTGGATTTATAGCAGTGTAGTTCTCACTATTTTCAATCATCCAACACTTACGTATCTGAAATTTGTATCTTCTCATAAAAGATGCCTCATTTTTTGCTTTCCCCTGCCAAAACAATCTTGCCTGGGTTGTCAATGTTTTTAACAGGCTTACAGACTGCAGGAGAGCTCTGATCTCAGTACAACCCCTGCCCTGCCCTGGGACTTGACTCTGCTGGGTCTGTATTTTGTGACACATCCTGTGGACCTTACATCCTCCAATCTGTGTTCTGTCTTCCCACCTCAGTCAGGGGATTTAGTAGATGTAGTTGCCCACAGATTTTCCATTTCTAGTGTGCAGGTTTAAAAGCTTTCCCCTGCTCAGAAATGGGGCAAATTATGTGTAGGAGTATCAGGCCAGAGGAAGGGGCACAGAGCTCTGAGATACCGGATGGCAGAGGAGAATCTCAGAGGGGGCAAAGGTGGTGGGGTGGGAAGAAGAGTGGACGTTGCCTTCTCAACAGGGTCAGCTCTGTGATAACACAGTACACCATTCTCAAGATTCCACTTTACTGCTATCACTGGAACTCATAATTAGCAACTAAGTGAATTACATGCTATTAATGGTCCGTAGAAATTCCTGTAAGACTTTTGTATTAAAGTGCTCTTTCATGTTATCAGAGGCCAAAGCTCTCTTTGATGGCTTGGAAGTTTCATTTCTGTTTTGTTTGAAATAAAACTGAACAAACACAATATTAATATTACAGGCCTGTGTTTGTTTTCATCAAGGATTCATGAGAATTTCAAGGAAAAAATAAAGTCTGTCTAAAAATCACTGGGCAATCACCAGAGCGATGCTCAAATAAGGTTGTGAAGTGATGAGGTGGAAATCCACAGTCCCAGTAAAGAGATGGAAGTTAAATAACAGGAAAGGGAACGTACATAAACCAGGAGGTGTGCAGAGCTGCATTACTATAGGGGCTATTGAATCACATGCACAGTGTCAGGGTGTTGGCACTGATGATTTTGTTGGAGATTCAGTAACTTAAGTAACCTAATCAAGTGTCATAATTGATTGGAGGTTAATTTCCTCTCTTTGAAATCATTAAGGGTGGTCACTGTTTGCTAAAAGCATTTAATATTTCCTGCAGTGGAGTGAGGGTGTTTCTCAACCTCGTCAATGGAAAGCCATTGCTATCATGTGGCCAAGGAGCATGGTGGCCAGTATCTCTGTGCCACCCACCATTCAGCCCTTAACAAGGAAGGCGTGCAGTGCCCACATGTGTGGAGGAAGCCTTGCCAGGAGGAGGACAGGCCTTTCACAGCAGCTTCACCAGTGATTAATGAGCTGCAGTTGATACCAGGGAAGAATGTGTGTCAGGAAGTGGCATTGTGTGGTGTTGCTTCCTTCTTTGTGTGAAGAGTGGAGATGCTGGGATTTTATTATTCAAATTGCTGAAATGTAAAATTTTACATTATTGATTATATCCTCCCCTCAGAGGCTGACAGGCACCCCATCCACTCCCCACCTCTGCACAAGGTGTCACGAGGAACACTGACCCTTTGGTGCCCACCCTGATGGGGCTGGCCACCCTGCTTGCAAGGGAGAGAGGCTGAGCCCGAGAAGCCAGCCCAGCCCCATGTTGGTGATGTTCAGCTGCATGCAGGTGTTTGCACTGATGTGTAAAAAAAGATGTCTGAGGACATAGGTTCCCAGGTTTGCTCCTTGCAGAGCTGGTAGGCACTGTCAGTGTGGACCCACCTCTTCCACCTTCCTCCTGGTGACACTTGCCTAAGTGCACACCTAAAGCTGGGCAGCAAAACCCCTCTCTGGAAGACCACAGCTCTGGCAGAGGAAATTACCATTGCAATGCCCTATCCAGATCTCAGAGAAGTTCTGTTGTGTTAAACAGTTTCCATTTTACATGTAGAGAGCAAAGAGTTATTTCTTCAATGTGTTTTGAAATAACCTTTCTTGGATTTAGCCCACACAGGAGATAAGACAATCTCTTAACATTTGACAAAGGGAATATTGCAGTCCATAGGAAAGGCCTTTTAATTTCTTTTTAAGGACCACTTAGAAAGTAGTCAGTCTATTTTTGAATTAAATGTAGCCAGTGTTAAAAAGCTGCCATCCTTGTAAATTGGAATTTCTGACCTCCAAACACACAATATGGTCTCTGGTGAGCAGATATCTGTGAGCTCTACGGTACTTTCACCAGGCAGCTATACTATTGTGCCAACTTAGAGTAATCACTGTAATCAGCCAAAACAATTACAGTGTAACCACATACTATACATGTATTAGTCTATGTATGTATTAAGGATGTTCTGTTAAAATTGGTAGAAGTCCTCTATTTAAGCAGCAGGGAGAAAAGCCATCACCACTCCTTTTTGGTTTTTGTTTTGTTTTGGTTTTTTTCATGCTTCATTTCAGTGAAGACTTAAATATAGTTGCATTTATATTTTGTACCTTGGAAAATATTTGTATTTTAATATAACACATTAAAGCTTTGAGCCTGAAAACACTAATGCACAAGAGTAACTTTATTTATACATTAGGAATATTTTAGTCAAATGGTCTAATGTTTGGAGAATCAGATTCTGAAAAATAATGTACTGTTTTATGTTGTATCACTATTGGTGCAAAAATTAATGGATGCATTATTTAAATCAGGCATTTAGAGGGAAGCTTTGCAGCCTGGCAGTTTTTTTGCTATCATGTTGTTGGAAGAAACAAGTAAATAAAATCTGAGGGAATGGGAATTGAAAATAGAGGGAATGAAATGAAAACATGTGAACTGTTCAATATGTGAAGCACACCTGCTTCAGCCTGAAATGTCCCAGATTCAGAGCAAAGGCAATTTTTAACCTTCCTTCCGATCCAGGATTTAGTAAAACTCTTGATCCATCTTTTCACATCTAAAAAACCCTTTCATCATTTTAGTCTCCATCAACCCCAGAGGTTAAGGCTTCCCTTTCAGCTCTGATTATCACAGATGTGGCTCTGTATGAGTAGAGACCTGGTTTTATCCAGGACTGGCCTTTGCATTCAAACTCAAATTCCTTTTCTTACGAAGCTCACACACATCAATTTGTTTAATGCTCTGGATATTAAGTACAATCTTCAGAGACAGTGCTTGGGACTTTGCTGAAGCAAGATCACTTTTTAACTAGAAGAGTAAACAGTCTGTGGCTTCAGCCAGGACAGTGAGCTGTGATATGAGCTTGCTCAGACACTAGAAGGGAGAAGCTGAGGTCAGCAAGCAATGCCACTAGAGGAAATGCAGAAAGCTTTTCCCTTAGAGAAAGGAAATGAAATAGTAGCACACAAGGGCCAACAACAAGACTGTTGGGTTAATTAGGCAAGTGAATCATGCCTGATGATGTCCTACACACAGATAACCATGTTTGCTTCTGGGAGCGATCCTTACTAGACCTTTTGTTAGAGACCTAAGTATATGGCTGGTAACAGAACATTAGAATTATAGAATCATAAAATGGTTTGGGTGGGAAGGGACCTTTAAAGGTCGTCTAGTCCACCCCCCTTGAAGTGAGCAGGGACACCTTTAACTAGATCAGGTTGCTCAAAGACCTGTCCAACTTCATCCAGAATATTTCCAGGGATGGGGCATCTACCACCTCTCTGGGCAACCTCTGCCATCCTCATTGTGAAAATATCTCCTTTTATCTAGTTTAAATCTGCCCTCTTGTAGTTTAAAAACATTACTCCTTGTCATAACAGGCCCTGTTAAAAAGACTTTCCCCATCTTTCTTATAGCCCCCTTTAAGTACTGAAAAGCCACAATAAGGTCTCCCTGGAGCCTTTTCTTCTCCAGGCTGAATAATCCCAACTCTCTCAGCCTTTCCTCATAGGAGAGGTGTTCCAGCCCTCTGACCATTTTTCTGTCCCTCCTTTCTTCTGCTATGGACTCCAGAGCTGGACACAGTACTCCAGGGGAGGTCTCACAAGAGTGGAGTAGAGGGGTGGAATCACCTCCCTCAACCTACTGGCCACACTTATGCAGCCCAGGATATGGTCTTCTGGGCTGTGAGCACATGTTGCTGGCTCATATCCAGCTTTTCATCACCCCCAAGTCCTTCTCTGCAGTCCTTCTCTGTTCTCCATCCCTTCATCCCCCATCCTGTACTGATACTGAGGGTTGTGTTGACCCAGGTGCAGGGGCCTGCAGTTGCTCTAGTTGAACCTCATGAGGTCCACACAAATCCACCTGTCAAGCATGTCCAGGTCCCTTTGGATGGCAGGTGTGTCAACCTGAGGGACACGCCACCTGCCTCCATCAAAAGCACTTGACTCCCCTAAGATTGGATTTTGACCCCAAAGTTGTGGTACCCTTTTCATTGTTGCTTCTGTCACCCTTGAGTAGCTGCTGTGATCTTGGTGCCATCTTGGTACCTATAGGAAGATTCCTCACGCAGAGGCTAGGTCCATTGTGTGCTGAGGTGGGTGAGTTGTAGCCAAGAGCCAATGTGGAGATGCAGTGCTCTTGAGTTGTTAAGCAGTTCCTGCCATCCTCACTATAATTTACTGGTAGCAAAATGAAACCTATATTTAACCTTCCCACCCCCAACTTTAGAACGCCTAGCTAAATAACTTTTATCCTGTTCTGTCACTTCATAGTCACAATCCACTGTTTCATGCTTGATCCACCAAGCTGTGGAGATCAGTCCTCCTTTCACAAGCCTTGGACAATACTTGGACATTTCACTCAGAAGTGCACTAGGGAGTTCCCCAAAGCAGCAGAGCTGGTTGTGTGTAGAAGATAGGAGTAGAAATACCAGTGTGACTGAAATCACGACTGTCACAACCCTCCACCTAAAATAGCATCTCAGTTGCACAAATTGTAATATTACAGCAATTCTAATTCCTTCCCAGGCCTGATGTCTTCAGAGAGATGGAGAAGGGACAGAAAGGGACTCCTGCATGGGATATTTTGCTCTCACTGAAATGGGTTATTGCTTTCCTGAGTAAATGCAGTGTGAAATTGTTGAGAAACAGAGCTCAACTATTTCACTTTGTACATGACAATTGTTTTTTTACTACATCATGACTCACAAGAGCTTGTCATCGCCCATGAAGACCTGACCATCTCCATTTTTTTTTTCCAGTTTGTCTCTCTGCACCTGTCCAGCTCTGCTTCCTGCTACAAACATTTCTGGGTAAAGCTTCATTATACACTTCATGGTGCATATGCAGTATTTGACTAACGGCTTTCAGAAATGGTATCTGCCTTTTCTTCCTAAATAGACCCCTTTTACACAATAACTGCCATGCATTTCTGACTGTGAATATGTAAATAGGTGAAAATGAAAATGCATCCACTGTCACACAGAATAACATTGCAGCCTTAAACTTCAGATCCATTCAGGATGATTTGCTAACATTTGGTACTCCAAGCTGAAGTGCCAAAATTACCTGTCTCATGCAATTTTCAAACATTCCACCTGAACAGAATGAAGAAAAAATAGCTATCTCCAAGAGAGAGCAAACTCCATTTAACATGTTTTACAAAGTACTAAATAGCTTTCCTATTTCAGATGAAGAGCAGAGAATACATCCTTTGTGCTGTACTTACCAAGTACTTGCAATATCATATATTCTAGGTAGTTTCAAAGATACTATAATATACTGCATTACTGTGGTTATCAAAACCACAGTCATGTAACTTTGTGTGATCCATGAGCTCAGTGGGTAAAAAATTAGTTTCCATTGCTTTTAATTTCTTGAAGAATTGAAATAATTTCCATTAAAATTATTGTGAAAGACTAAAGCTTTCTCTAGTCTGCTTGCTAAAAACAATTACACCTGTAGCGTGTTTTGCATATAATTCAACAAAAAAATGAGTTATCTAATTGTATTAGTCAGTTATCCTTAATCCTAGGACTGGTACTACTGTCTGTAGTCTGGGTCTTCTGTCACATCAGAGATTTTTATAGACACAGGCAATTATTTTTCCATATGTAAAGACATTTGCAGAGTGTAATTCATAAAACAGGTCTTCTGTTTAATCTGACAAGTGAAGGGTGACTCCCTATAAAGTCTATTTGTCTGTAAACCAGACATGTTTTTTCAAAGAAAACCTGATTTCTGCAAATACAAACCTGAATCACAGAGCAGGGGAAAGGAAAGGCCCAGTAAGCCTTGTGCAATGGAGTCCAGGCTCAGTGCGGGAGGGTTGAACCCTACAACAATTTCTTATTATTAATAAATATTTTATCTGAGCCAAGGACTGTCCTTACAGTTTGTAGAAACCTAGTCCATGAATGTGAACAACTGCAGAGCTTTGGTTGATATTACTTTCCTCCAATAATATAATTGCTTTATTTTTTTATTTGTTTGTTATTAATTATATTTACAAACTTTTGTGAGAAGGAACCATGGTTTCTCAACATGGGTGGGAATTCAGAAAACTTTGAGACTACTTTGTATTAGGTAACCTCTTCAAATATCCATGCTTCCTAAAAACATCTAAATTATTCCTACATCCTTTGTTTAAATCAAATAAAATTTCCCTTAAAATAATTAAAGGTTCCATGACAAATTGCTGCTAATTTGCAATTGGTTTGTATGTGATGCTGAGTAGCTTGGAACTGGATATAAAGAATTTTGTGGTTTTTTTCAATGGACATGATGGACTGGATCCAGGTCAAAACTTGTAGTCAGGGCAACTGACCCTGGAAAATACAATGCTTTCTATGGCAGGAGGAAAGCAGTCTTTTGAATGAGGGATGCTTAATTTGTGAATATGACATAGTGCAGACTTCTTTGCCATATTTCCAGCATTTTGTCTTGCCCTCTGGGCTTGAACTACCGGGAGAACAATTTGTCTTCTGATGCTTGGCAGTTCTGCTGCTGATGCCAGAGTAAACTAAGGAGAGAAAAGGCAAGAGGAAATTAAAAAGGTGTCACATACAACTCAAAAACTAAGGTTAAATTTTAGATGTCTTTTATTTTATCTCTTCACTTCTCCCTAACACCAGCAGAACTCTATGGCAGTCACTTCTGAGGGTAGGTCTCTTGTGGTATTTGCCAAAAAAACCCAAAATGACACGAACACCCTAGAGTGATGTCCACTCAGAGGCAATGTCAATCACCTTGAGCATGGAACTGATGTGGCTGCAGGCATAGTATTTGTCACTGAGCTGGCACATCCGTCACTGAGCTGTGCATGTCCCAAACTGCATGTCTTGTGAAGGTTGTGCTGTGCTGCTGAGCCAGCCGGTCCTCTGAGGAGCTGCTGTGATGGGCCCTGCCATCAGCACACCACCAGCATCCCCAGGCAGGCAAGGCATTGATCCCTCAGGGACGTGTCTGTGATGCTGGTTGAGAGTCAGGCCTGATGGAAAGCTGCCTAGTGCAGTTGAGGCAACAGCAGTTTTCCCTGGTGGGAAGGGAAATCGAAGAGGAATTTTGAGTCATCCACTTGGCACTTGCCTGTGAATGAAGAGTGATGGCTGGTGGCCTTGGCAGTTGTTTCAGCTCCAGTCTCTCCCATTTTCCTGGCAGCAGCAGGTGTTGTTGCACGGACATGCAGCAGCAGAAAAGATTTCAGTTCAGAAGAGGTAGATTCGATGCCAGAGAACGGAATAAGGAAGATAACAATGATGTTAAGTCACCTGAAAACTTAAAAAGCACTACTGATCTACTAGTACTGAGTGAAAGCCAGCAAATGCAATAGGTCAGTGAGAAACCATGATGATGTGGCCCTCATGAACCTGAGGTTTTTGAGTCGTGGTGCAGGAATATCCAGCACTGTGGCTTGAAAGACAGAGGTACTTTTGCTACCAACTTACTGGGCAAACACCTACACAGGATGTTGGCCATGCAGAAAACTTCTCCCTGATCAGTTCCCAGCAGCTTAGAGAAAGTTCACTGCTAACCACTCAGAAATAGCAAAAGTTTGGCTGCACTTATGGTAATTTTGCATTCTCTGCTCCCTCCGTGTCAAAACGATTATGTATATTCTTCAGAGTCGATAAAGTTACTCAGCTATGAAGCCAAAAACATGTGTTGAAAAGCCGAGGTACATTAAAGGCTCTTTTTTGATTCTAGCCATTTCACACACATTTTCCCTAAGCTGTGGCAGACTTCCAGCATAGCTGAATCCAAATGTTGCTCCTTTCACAGGCACATAGTTTGTTTGCATAGTAAATGTGTATGGTACATCTCATCCAAGGCTTGGGTTATTTCTTCTCCTTGTGATACTGTGCTCGTTACTGACCACTGCTGTGTAGAGTAAACCTGGTGGCATGAGCCTGGCTGCTGCATGTTTCAAAAACAAAAGCTGAATGCTCAATTTTGGGAGTTTTGACATTTTTTATTTACATTTATTTGCACATTTCTAAGCATTATTCAATTGTCAAACAATCATGGTGGTGGTGAGGAGGCAGGCAAGTTATAAAAATGAATTATCAAGATTCTCATTTGCAGAGAGGATTTTGTCTCTACTGTAATGCTTGTATATACTGTCGGGTGTGTAGAAAGGAGTTTTCTTGAGAAATGAGAATCAGATTTATCAGCTCGGTTTCAGAGTCATGTTCACTTGCTTTATTTGCATAGCGTAGCAAAGAAAATCCAGCTCTCCTGCTGTTTTCCATTTCCCGAGAGCCCCCTTCTCCCCTCTCACCAGCCCACCCCTTGCTAGTCCCACATAAATAGAAAATGGTGCCGGCATATTTTTCTACATAGAAAAAGCAGAGAGCTTGTAACCTTCCTCTCCTGTCAATCACCACATGCAGCCATGTAGTCCTACCTTGGGGGAGAGCTAGGAGGTCTCGATAGCTACATCATTGCCAGGATGGCATTTCTTCCCAAGGGCATATCACAAAATCACAGAATATGATCACAGTATCTATTTCCTGTCTTAACCATAAAGCTGCACAAAAAAAAAAAAAAAAAAAAAAAAAAAAAAAAAAAAAAGCTTTTCTTTTCCTTTGCTTTCTCAGGGCCCTGACTTTGGCAAGAGTCACGGGGGAGCGGGTGGGTGCAGGGGAGGACAAGGTTGGGTTGGCTCCTTTTGGGGCATACCTGTCATGGGGCATATGGCTCATGTGAAGGACAGCACATGTCTGGAATATTCAGTGGTTATAACAGATTCCCAGACTATCTGCTTACTGCTGTTTCATTTTTCCTGATGCATATGGAGATTGCTTCTTAGTTTTACGTGTAGTGTAACTGGTGTCAGGATGTAGAGCCTGGTATGACATGGTATGACTCTACCGTCCCTCACTTTGTGACAGCAACAGCTTTATCACAGTGTTTCCATTGCTGTATCATCTTTTACATTAAAAATAAATTAGAAACAATGATGGCAGTAGGCATGTTGGCAGTGGAGTACAATGAAGTAGAGCAGAGAGCTGAGTGTGGCAGGAGAAAGGCTGGAGATGCTAGGCCACTGATCTTCACAGCTCTTCAGGTATTTTCAGAATAATTTTTCTGCCTTTTATTTTTGGGATCCTTAAAAAGCCATGGGAACCTGCCTTCTCCTTGTCTGGGGCTTCTGCTTCTCAGCCTCTGGCAGCTGCGCTGCTCCTCCTGTTCCACAGCATGTCAAGCAACGTGCGATACGTTGCAATTACCCCAAGGGTGGCAGTCCCTGGGGAGAGCTGACAGCATAGTTCAAACCAGCAGAGACTTGGAGTTATTTTCAGGTACTTTTAAGGATCATTCAGTAATTCTCTTACATATTCTACAGATTTGGATCAAGATTTTTCCTCTTGGCAGTTTTCTAAGTCAAAAGCAAAAATCACTCTGTTTCCTCTCACAAGGAAAAGCAAGAGGACTCTGCCCTTCAGACATGCAATGGCAAGCTGTGCATTTAGAACACCAGATTTTAGGAGTCCAAAGGAAAGGTATCTGTTATTTTTTTTTAGATTTAAAGAGCGACTTCCAATGATTTTGAGCTAGTTTTAGGAAAGGTTTCCTTAGTCTCTCCTTGGTCTACTCCTTGCACATTTTCCCATCCCTTGCTGGCAGTCACACCTTTCTGCCTATGTCCTGATAGCACCCCAGAGCCAGTGAATCCTATCAGACATTTTCTGTCACTAGTCATAATACATCACAGACTGTGACACCTTCAGTGTCTCTAAAATGTCAATGGATTGGCCCTTCCTAGTCCTTGACAAGGAGTTTCAATCAAGCAGGTTGCCCAGGGAGTCTGTGCAGTTTACATCCTGATGGAGGGGTTCAAGATCTGTCTGGATGAAGCTCTGAGCAACTTAATCAGATCTCAGAGCTGACCCTGCTGTGAGATGGAGGTTGGCTTAAGACCTCCTGAGACATGTCCCAGTCTGAATTATCCTCTGATCCCATACAGTGAGTCAGGTCAATATGGTATGGTCTGCCTAAAGTTGCAAAAAATTAAAGAAGGTTCTTTACTGAGACCTAAGGAGTGAATCCCCAAGAAGAAAAAAAAGAAACCTCCACTTCTCTCCCTGTGAGAGGTGTGTTGGCACAGAGCATCTTTCTCTCCATACTGGATTAGGCACCTAATCCACAGCCTGGCTGTATGGTTTGAGCACAACACTGGCACATAGTTCAGGAAGACTCTCCTCTGGCTCTAAGTGATTTTCTTACAGAGAGACACTGCACAAGGGCTGGTGCCCTTCTAAGGTTAATCACCACTGCACTGGATATCTGCTGGCACCTTTGTCCTAGCACCTTCTGGCATTGCCACACATTGGGCACTCTGGGTGTCTGTGTGAGCAGGTGTGGGTTGATAGCAAGGAGTGAGAAACTCAGGTCTCTGCATCTAGTGGGTCAGGATAAGGCCCTTCACAGTTGTGTTTGTATTCTAACAGAGGCTAGTGGGGCAGTGAAAGGGGGAATCTGACCCTGAATGTTGGCTGTGGGGCTGCAAACAGTTATCACCAACTAGTCAGAGTAAATGACTGTCAGTATTTTGCCAGCATTGAATAGTTACTGCAAGCAGCATGTACCAAGTATAAAGGAGCTCTACACACTAAAGAGGCTTCAGATCTGAGTATGGGATATCACACTGAAACTGGTGGGTTTTGCAGCTTCTTATGATTTCTCACTCCTATACTGCAACTGTCACGTAGCTGGTGCAACTGCTGGCAGAAATAGCAATTTCTGGACTCATGGGAACCTCCCTGATACCAATAGGATGATTGTCATTGATTTCATCAGGAGGTGATTAGATATGTAAACAAACACAATGTTGCCAATTTTTATAAATTTGTTGTGGTCGTGGAAATATTCATTCTACTTACAGCTCTTGCTATTTCATAATTTTAACTTTTTGTTTGACTGAAGAGTGTATTCCTAACCCTTATGGCTGGAGAGAAAAAACTAAGATCCTATAACTTGTGCAAAGACCCTGGCAAAGGAGATATGTGATAAACTATGGATTATCTCCTCCTTGCATTTATTTTTGGTGAGGCTGAACTCAGTACTTCTTAAGCTATGTTATTACCTACAGGACTTGCTCCCACCATTGAATATGGCTGTGAAATCAGTTTTTCTGTTGATGGTTCCCCTATTCCATGAGTTGTTTGGTACCATACCTCATCGCTGGATGTTATCCTCCAACTGCACTGCCAAAGAAAGGGCTTGGGCCTTGTCCCTCCAGCAAAGCCAGATAGCTTGGATAAAGAGGTGAGAATGCTGATCTATGCTTATGCAGTCATCTTTGCTGGTTGAACTCAGGATAACTGCGAGTCCCTTCCATGTGCACACAGTAGGACAGGCACAGCAGACCTGAAAGAGAACCTTAGTGTGTGGCCATTGCACCCATCGTTTAGGCCGAAAGCTCTCCATACAAGAACAGCTTTGTTCTCCCTTCACAGCAGGAAGGTGATGTCTGTATTTTCCCCTTTCAGATGCTGTAGCAAGTTATTCCAGAGAATTTCCTTTTTAAAGCTTTTTAACTCCCTTGCTTAACACTCCATTATAATTTTGCTGCAGAACGAGGTGGCAATTTCTCTGTCAGGGCTGTTGGGCATAGAGCAGGACCCAGATAAGTACAGTAGAATGAAGGTGGCAGATAAACACCTGTTCAAAGCCATAAAAATCAGTTGATATTTTCCCCTCTGCAAAATGAAGGTGTTTCCTCAGTCCATACCTATGGATCATTCATGATTACTGATACCTGGATGGCCAATGAGCTGCCCACCTGCTGGCCCCTACAGCGTGGGCATGCTGCGCTACTTCCCAGTGACAGCATTTAACTGGTGTTTCATGCGGGTAAGCCAAGGAAGTGAACTCACTTGGTTAGCATCCCTTTTGCTCACCTCCTACCATGAAAAACCACTGCGAAGAAAGGAGAGGTGGGGAGAAGGATGGGGGAAGGGGAGCTCTTGCAGAAATTTTCACCTGGATACAGTTGCTATAGGAACCACTTACAGAGCATCTCAGCGCTTCCACTATAGAAGGAAATTTGCTTGCCCTTAATAGCGGGTGAAGTGGTTTCCCCACAAGCGTAGATATTCAGCCCCCGTTCACCCGCAACAGGATGGGAGCTGCTCAGCCAGTGCAGCAGGGACCACCAGAGCCTGCAGTGGGGCAACGGTCTCCCTCGCCTGGAGGGGCAGGAAGTGGAAAGAGCAATGCTCTTTCTGCATCTGCAAAGAGCAGTGGTGGTGGTCAGAGGGCTGCTGAAGTAAATGGCCGGTGGTGGAGAGCCTGTGGTGGAGACACAGGATGAGAAGCCAAGAGATAGCAACATAAATCAGGACTTTTATTGCAAAGGGAGCAGGAATAGAGAAAGTGTATGTAAGCTCTGGAAGAAATGGAGTAGTGGAAAAGCTGAGAGAAGAAATCAAAGCTGTAGGAGAGGTGGATGACATTACAGGTGGAAACCTCGGAGAGTGAAGTAGCGTTAGTGGAAAGTGCCTGGCTTGGTGCCTGTAATGTGCGCAGGGATCCTCGGATGAAAGGCCTAAGCAGAAAGAGCAATACTGTGGTTTTTAATGTAATTTTGATAGCTTTTGCAATAGCTATTAGTTTCAGTCCTTGAAACCTCATCTCGATGGAAGCTGCGGTGGCAGCTCCGTGTCATTATCCCGCTGCCAGGTGTACATTTATACTTGATGGTGTTGTACAAGTGCGGAGATTGCAGCTACTGAAGCAGGGGCTTATCAGCTGTACATTAGGGCAATTCTTGACCAGTGGTTTGTGGGGAACAGTTCATTGGCAACCAGGAATAGGCTGTGGACAACAAGTTAATGACCTTTTCCTACCAGTTCAACGAGAAAAGTAACCACAAAATTGACATTGCTGGAAGAGCCTATATCAGAGGAGAATGGTACTAATCACCACAAAGCAGTGAGGGGAGACCTCGAAGCAGAGAAAAGATTAAACTGTATTACACAAAGGATGCCCAAGTTCAGCAAAGCACTTAAGTAGCTCCCTAATTTTAAACCAGAACTAGTGCAGAGTATAAGCCAATTTGAAGTGATAAAAGAAAGGAATCTAAAGATGGCTCAGTGGAGCAGTGTTACTTAGCAGGAGCTCAAATGAGTGGAAGAAAAGCACGGAGAAACTTTAAAATGGCTTGGAGTAGGTGAGTAGAGGTCAGGTGAAGAAGTGTAACATGGCAGAGAAGGAAGATGGAAGCAATAGGAGTGAATTATAAGCTATTATGATAAATGACAAATGGATTACAGTAACTCTTCTTGATTGTCTATTTGTAGGCTGCAAATCAACAAGGATTGGAACCTATTTACCATGTAATACACTTTAACTTCTTGAATTAATGGTACAACCTTAAACAACTTCTGCTAAATGCACCATTTCACAAAATTACACAATTTATGTAAAGAAACAGAAATTTCACATGTCAACTGATATAAATATGATTTTGATATAATTGTATTTTTTTAAAGATACGCATTAAAAAAACTCATGTAAATTGATGAAAAAATTACATAGATTATCATGTGCTGTTTGTGCAGTACCAACAGAACTCGGATTGGCTGTGATTTTCCTATAGTCAGGTTTGCCACCATGGAGCTCCTGACCTCAACAATTACATATGTTTCAGGATAGGTATTTATGTATAGTTTCTTTCAAAAATATCCTGTCACTACTGCCAATGTTTTTTGCCTAATACCACAAAAGAAAAAAAGCAGAGCATTTGGTAAAAGCCAGGATCCAGTAATACACTAGTAACTGACATGCACAGGGCTACTTCAAGTGGCAGTGTTCTTTAAAAATGCTGGTGGCAGTGGTCTGCTCTCAGCCATCCTCTGTACAGGTAACAAGTTTCCAAAAGTACTGCTTGTGGTCAGTGGATTTATTGCCGTGAACTCAAAGCTCATAAATATGGGACAACCATATCTCCCTTGAGCTTGATGGGTGATGCACACATCTAATTATCAGGCCTCATAAGTGATCTCCCAACAACAGCAAGAGATTTTAAATACCTGTGACACACAAAGAGCAGGAGTCAAACAACACAGATGATGGGCTTCTGTAGCAGAAGGATGTGATATAAGTAGTGGAAGAGAAAAAGTGGAGAAAGACATTTATGTTGCTAACACTCAAGCCAAAGAAATAGGGTACCAGTTAGAAAGGCTAACTGAAGAGTTTTACTACTACATCTTGGGGCAAAGTACATACGGCAAAGAGAAAAGGTTGTCATATGAGAGAGCTCTGGTCAAAGCACCAAGCTTATCCTAAATCTCACCAGCAGGGAAGGTGCTCTTTCACTGGGACAGCAGAGGTGGAGGTAGGAAGAGATGATGAGGACGGCATTAGTATTTCAGCATGTAAATGCTCCTGAGGGCCAGGAGGAAGAGGGTGGGATTCAGGAGCTGGAGAAGAGGTTAGCAGTAAAGGGGTGCTGCCAGCCCTGGGCATGGACTCCAGGCATCCTCCAGCCTGAGGGGACTGGCAGGTCTCTACAGGCAGGAGGGCTGCTTCTCTGCAAGACAGGGATCACCTTCCACAGACTTCTCAGAAAAACTCCTTTACATTAAACCTTCTCCTCTGCTCTGCTAATTTAACTGTTGACCTGGATTCTCCTGCAAAAGATCCGTCCTTGCTTTATTTTTATCATTCTCTCTTGTGGTTATTCTAGACGTGTTTTCTGTCCATACAGATTGAAGTATCCTAAATGTCCCTGGGACCTGACAATGGCAGGGAGCTCTGCAGACTGACTGCATATTGTGTAGAATGAGCATTTCTGGAGTTTCTAGTTCAATACTCTCCCTTATTAACAAAATCAAAACTTTTATTCTGGGTTAGGAGACAGAGAGAAGAGACCTTCCCACTCTAATTTCTCTCATGCATTCATTCTTCTATTACCTGCTTTTCTCGTGGCTCCTCTTTTCATCTCTTATTGAAAACTGACCCTGTTTGTTCATTTTCTCAAAACTCTTCTCAAAGGATAATTTTGGCAGCCTGGCTAAGCAGGCATCTCTTGGCTGGCAGGATTCCTTTCTCCTCTGAGGTAAGAGGAAGCAGAGATCTGCCCACCTTTGCAGATGGGCTCTCTACTGCTTTTTACAAAGGCTCTGCAACACCCTCCATGTGACTGAGTGTGCTATTCCTTACACAGCAAAGCATTTATTTGCTTCCTTGAGCTGTTGGTAAAGGTGCCCATCTCCCTCTCTCTAGTTGCTAGATCCAATGCAAACACTGTAGGATGTAAGAGTCACCATTTCTGCTTTCCTGTCATCCCAATGTGTGTTATTTTGCTTCTCTGTTGTAAAGCATTATTATTTATTACTAGTATCACAAGATCACTGACTTCCCCATGCATAAGAATTACTATTATTACCAGGGTCAAGTGGCATAATAATATACAACATATTGCCCCATAGGATTTTTATCCTCAAATGTAAGTTCCCAGCTCCATTGAAATCCTAACAGATTTCAACAGATTTTCAGGATTTTTTTCTCTAGTAATATTTTTAACATCAAAATAGATTCAGTGACGTAATGCCCATTCAAATGAATATACACTGGCATAAAATCAGTGCAATATTGTAAGAGACTGGGTTAGAAATACTCAGCTTTTCTAGGTTACCTTGCAGTAGTGTCCATTGAAGCTAGAATGCTTTCAGATGTTTTGCAGTGTTACTAGGGTGGGTCATGATTTTCAGTGGTTTTGTTTGTTTGTTGTTTTTTTTTTTTTTTTCCTGAGAACAAAGATGCATAAATAACAATATATCCAAGCCATTTATTCTCATAAAATAAAAACAAAACTGGAAACTTTTATTCACTTGAAATCTAACAGAGAAAAATGTCCTGATTGGCAAATGATTTTTCAGCCCTTTCATCAAATGAAACCCGTCTCTTGAGGATAAGATTTGAGATACTGACTCATTTTGTTGAAGGAGCCTGTCCAACGAGAGATCTTTGACAGGCTTGAAACACTGCAGCAACCTTTAATTTAGAGAAATTATTTCCAGTAGGGAAAGCGGCTGGTCATGTGCAGGACTCAAATTAGGACCAACAAGAACAACAACAAAAAACCACCCCAGAAATCAGGATGCATCATGCTATCGAGGCTTGGCTCAGCTCTGAGGTTGATTTGTGCCTCACCAGCAGCTGTTCAAATAAGAAGCTGCCCCGAGGAAAGATCTGTACAAATGACTGGGCGGGTTTCCAGTTCTTTGCCTCTCACCTAAAACCCTGAAGCAGCTAGCTGCCCTTACAGTGCATGATTATAATAATTATTGGAAAACAATTGAAGTGTGATCAAGCGGGGAGGGCAGTAATTGAAATATTGACAGGTGGTTGCTTTGTGCCAAACAGGAGTTTTTAAGATCAGCTGTGCTTTGAAGGAGTCCCAGCTAGGATGCGTCAGATAAACTCTTTAATTAACTGTGTTACAGATTTTACTACAGGATCTACAGAAAAACCACAGCAAGGCTTTCTAGAAAAAGCTATGAATCTCATACAAGCAATTTTGTATAAAGGAATGTTCAGTACATATGTTTTTATATCAGTTTTTTTCCTGATTTTTCCACTGTTTTGTTTATACAGACGGTGTGTATAAAATAAAAAAAAAAAGTCTATCATCTCTGATGATTAAATGTCATTGAAACATGGTATTATCACGAAACAGCATTGACACATGGTATTATCACAACTGAGGGATACTAAGGTAATCAAATCACATCATGAAGCTGCAGGTAGGAAGGGCAGAATTTAATACCCAGATAACTATGCCAATAGTAAAAAGATGACCGATTTTGAAGGATTCTGTGAGTTTATTTGGGGATGGGATGCAGCTTATGGCCTGGACAGCAGATGTGAATTACTGAGAAACGAATAATGTTAAAAAGGATACTTTCGTTCAAGTATAGCTTATAATAGAATAAAATAATAAGGATGTTTCCAGGATACTAACAAATATATATTCCTCAAAACCTCATTGTAGGCAAAAATACTTCTCGAAAGGAAGCTATATTTGAACTGCTTCCTGGGGTATTCCCTTCTCATTAAAGATTATTTAATTGATTATTGTCCAAGAGTTGTACAGAAGATTTAAACACCCAGTCTTGGAAAAGTTTCCACAAATGTAACCTTTTCCTGAAGCATCAGGTCTGAGATGGACACTGTCTATTCTTTTGGAACTTATAAGTGCTGTATGCACTTATCCATCAGCTGGTGGAATGGTATCCATTCCTCTGTCAGCAGAGACACATCCCTGGAAAAAAGGCAACAAATGGGTGTTATAAATAAGCAAAACATGAAGGATGGGGCAGAGAACCACAGTTCAATTTGCATAGGTAAGTGGCTTTTACATACATTCACTGGATGAGGCTCCTGCATCAAATGAAACACCTTTATTGTTGCAACTGATATTTCTGAATGAGCTGATTATTTGTAATTTAAGGCTACTGATCTTCAGTAAATGTTGCAAGTAATTGAACTACCTTTTTAACTGTCTGCATAACTTCTGTCAGCCCCACAATTAACTAGGCAAATTAGAAGCATCACTGAGGTAGTATTTATGGGTTAATTTCTAACATTTTCATATTAACTCTGTTATCAAATTGCAGTATCCTTTCTAAAACTTTGGAAACAACACAAGAAGATGTTTTCTGCTGCAGTTTCCCCAGAGAGCACATGCATGCAGCCTTCATGAAACTTGGTACCTCATGTCATGTTCTGAGGGAGAGGCATTAGCTGTGGTCTGAACTGTGAGTACAAAATAAATATGCCCCTGTAACTCTGTGTGTGGCTCGTACACTGCCAAGGTCCATGAGAAATGGATGGGAGAGGAAAGTCATTCTCATGACCACTCTCCTTGCTGATCAGGGATTATTGTGCAAAGACAGAGCATTGGTGAGGATAATCACCTCTGGGGAACATGAGGACTCCGGCTGAGTGACAAAATAGGAAAAGGGACCTGTACCTTCACCAGCTTCCCACAACCCCTTTTGCAGAGATGATTAATAAGACTTTTCAGGTGTTTAATATATTTCCTGGAAAACTGTTAGGAAAAAGTAAGTCTTTGTAAATTCCAGGTGAATTCAAGGGGAAATTTCAGCCCTGCTTACAGCCACAATGCAGGGGGAGAACAGTTCAGGAAAGGCAAATCTGGTGGGACTTGCCTTCTATAAAATGCTCTTTCTGAAATAAAACATTATTTTGAATGTTTAATTAATGTAACTAACTTTTTCTCACATGGATAAAAATACTTGCCCAGATCCACCCAGAGTGGGTGGACTGAAACTATCTGTATCTCAATTATATCATTCCCGTTGAAGAACAAAAATTTTTCAAGCTGACTTGGAAAACAAAGAAATTTAAAAAATTATGAAAATCATGCCTCTAGCTGGCAAAGCAGGTCATTTGTGCATCCTGACATGTGGGTGAGAGGATGCC